>JAHZNG010002159.1:0-10399 GCA_027744375.1 Orchesellides sinensis | reverse complement strand
CATTTCCCTATGAATTTATGCAGTTGACAGGTGTTGACAGTGAAAACCTTATGAATACCAATATTTTTCGTACACTCCCGCCACACGCTTACCCTCTATGATAACCTTAGATTTATGCATATGCACATATAAAATAACACTAGAATAAATAAGGTAGGTCACGTGGTACCTTTGTCTTTATCTCCCGAAACGGTTTACGAAGGTTAAAAATAAACCATGCAAAATATAACGCTATTTTGCAGCGTCCGTGTGGTAAATGGCGTTGCACTACAGATTTATGTGATAAGGAGAGTGATGCATATATGCAACTGTGGGAATTGTTTAGACTTAGAATGGACTATATTTGTTGCATAACGATACTTGCAAACAGAATAACAATTAAATATAGCAGCAATGTCAGCGCATTTTTGTCATCGACTCCCTAAAAATGGAATAAAGCACATTGGTGATAAAGATGATATGATGAGAGCTCCTGAGTTAGAATGGAATGCATATATTATGCACACAGTTAATCAGAAATACAATCATGACACGATAATTTTGGCTTTTCATTGTCACCATAATAGTATAAAGATCATCATTATCGTCAGCAACATCGCGGCGTCCCTTGCCTTTGTTTGCCATATTGTGTCTTCTGAGTCACCCTGACTTTGGCATGTGTAAAAAAGACGCACGACTGATAATATAGCACACACTAACTCTCTCGGCATCCTAGTATTTTTCATAATCAACAATGATACATTGTCACAATCACGAAAAATTAATTTAGGTACGTTTGTAAACGATACGTCTTGTATAACAAGGAATTAGGTAGTGGTTTGGTTGTACAATATGAAGTAAGAAGAGCATTATAGTGATAATAAACATTTTTGGGGACTCCCCAAAAAATAGTAGAGTACCATTGTTTGGGTTGATAGCATGCATTTACTTTACAATCAACAAAATGCACTTTGTTTAGTGTGTTTTGAGGTGGAAATAGCAACTTAAGAGAATTCTCTTGTAGTTGTATGATGAAGGTACAATAAAAGTGGCATATTACCAAAAAGATAAACGTTGTACGTGTCTGTAATTATAATCATAATCAAAACCCAAGAAATTACTACTGAGATTCTTAAATACTTCTTGATGACTCTATTATGCATTTTAAATTTAATGCATGGTTAGTGAAATAAATATACATGAGCGAAATATCAAATATAAGCTGTACTTTTAAGATTTTATTGGGTAGAAGCAAGTTAATATGTATTTAATGAATGTATAGTATATAGCTTACTTTTTTATCGTTAACATGTAGAGCAATCAGTGTTAGAAAATTAATAATTTTAGTGACCTTGACCGTTGTTTTGTTTGATTGTAAGCTATATGTACATGTACGCATTTATTCATCAATACATTTTTCCATTTAGTTACATGTCATTTCACATATCATTTGTCTTGGTTTTAATAATTTGTGTACCGCTATATTCATAACATTATACCGCTGACTGGGATGTTTCTAGTTAATTGTTCTTTAAACCCTCCATTACCTTCGTTAATGACTTTTTGAGAAGTTAGGTGAAAAATGAATGCTAAATGCAGATGAACTGAATTGAGTTGGGTACGTAAACTGAACTTTGTAATGCACATTTTGATAATTAAAATTAAGCTTCCATTTTTTAAATGAAAATCTACAGACAAATTAAATTAGTAGACACTTTTGATTTTCCTTTAAAAAATTAGGGAATAAAGATTATAAATTTTCCTTTAGCACTTACTAATAAGTGTTTAATGACAATAATAAAAAGTACAAATAACAAATGAATATAACAGTTTACATTGCATACGATTTAATTAACTATCTACTTTTCCCTTAAATGCGTTGTGAATTTTGAACTGGATACATGAAGTTAACATGGCGTCAGCGTATATAAAACACAAAGACCGGAGCAAAGCAGCCTCATTGTATTAATCTTCAAAGGTATCCAGATTACATGGTGGAAAGCTGTTAAAATGGCCGGAGGAAATATAAAATCAGGGCTAAAGTGTATTTGGCTTGTTTCAGGATTCGTTTTCGTAACCATCCTTAAATGTCAGGCAGCGCCCGCGAATTCAGAAAGCCAAGCTGTTAAGGTTTATACGGGTCCAGGTACACTAAAAAAATTTAATCTATTTTCAAATACGACTTCTTGATATTTCATTTCTTTTTAAAAATGTACTTTTCATCAGCTTTGTTCCAGGGTCCCCGTGTGTTCCTTACGGTTTCTCCGGAAGCAGGCTACAGGAAAGACGGAAATAACACAGTTTTACTGGACAGAATGCTGGAAATGCACTGGGAACATTTCCAAACGCATGTCAATGACAAAATAGCGTTGTACAATGAGAACCCTGCCACAATGACTTCATCCGAGTTGAAGTCTAAAGTTTTAGAGGAATATCCAGCAAACGCGACATCAGGCAGCTACAAAACTGGAGTTCGCTATGACAGAAGACCTGTGAATGCATCTATGGAACCTTGTCTTGGTTTCTATGTTGCATACCTTCGGAATGAAAATGATGAAACGACCGTTTTAAAATCAAACTGTTTTCGGGTTTATCCAACTTGGATGCATGACTTGAGAAATGAAATTAGTAAGATTCCTTTACATTCAATTTTAATACCTGGAACGCATGACGCCGGCAGCTGGATTTACTATGCGGGAGAGAAAACTGAAAATGTCGTAGTCCGGTATACATACAGGTATGCAATTAAAAGTGGGAAATGGGAATATAAAATTTAGAGCGATTTTTGATTAATTGGTTGATTGTTTTTAAATGTGAATAGTCAAGATGACACCATTTACGAACAACTTATTAATGGCATTCGATCGTTGGACGTGAGGGTAGGATACTACAAAACGACTGAAGAGAAATTTTACGTTAACCACGACATTATTCAAATTAGACCTTTGAAGACATTATTAGATGATGTTCGGAAGTTTATTTTGGAAACGAATGAAATCGTCTTCTTAGATTTTCATAGATTTCCTGTCGGCTTCACAGACCATGATATTCATAAGCAACTTGTGACCTTTCTCCAAAAAGAGATTGGAGATATTTTAGCACCAAAGTCTTTGACTCTATCCGCAACGCCGGAAGACTTGTGGAAGTTGAATCGAACTGCGATTCTGTTATATAATGATGACGCCACTGTAGCAGAAAATGATTTTCTTTGGCCGGGTGTTCAACAGGTTTGAAAAAATACATACTCATTTTGCAACTTATACGTATTGCAATACTATGAGATACTAATTTTTAATTTTTACCAGGCATGGGCACAAACGAACAATTTAACAGAGCTGGAGTCATACTTGGATTCATACATATCAAAGTTTGGATGCAATCGTAATGCATGGTCTGCGATGGCTGAATTGACGCCTACAACAAGAGATTTCTTTTTGAACTCAACTTTTGGCTTAAGAGGATTTGCTAACCTTTCGAATAACAATGTTACTGAATGGTACGAAAGAGAAGGTTGGTATACCAAGTCAATGATTGTTGCTCTGGATTTCTATCTGGGAACTAATCTGATTGAAACGGCGGTTGAGGTGAATAAAAATAACGCGAATATTTGCGTATGATTTGTAATACAGCCAAACAATAAAAATGATTTTGATGATAATTAGTAACATACAAACATAGGAATTGTTTACATAAAAGCCATCTTGGGCATTAGGTTAATGACAAACGATAGATAATTGACTTTTAATGTACGTACTATAAAGCATAACAATTAACTGTAATTTACATATGCATATTTGGAATTGATTAAAATGAATGATACCCCTAAATTATGGCGTATCACATTATTGAAAATTAGTGGAAGAAAATGAAAATGATCATGCATGAATCGCAAATCATAGTTCAAGATTCTTTACAAAACATTCTCATAATTTTTAGCACAAACTTGACTTGGTCAGTCTGCTTGATAAAATTGATTTATTGACATTGATTATGAAAATTAAACATATATACTTGCTATTATTACGAAAATTACATGCTATATTGGCAAATTGTCATCGTTGCAATTAAAAGACAGCTAAAAGTAATTTGTATCTACATGGTCATGCATGTACATTGTGAAAAAGAAGACAGTTAAATGCAATAAAAAGCATTTTATATGATGACGGCTCAAAAAGAATCTAAAGGACAACTTTTCATCTAGATGGGGAATCTTTCGCATGAGAATGATATTGAAGGCCTTTTTGAAATTCGATAGAATGTGAAGTCACGATTAATCTATAAATATGACAATGCTTGTTTGGATGTCGCCAAAGTTGTATGAGCAATAAGAGCTTTGTGATTTTTTAAAAATATGTATGCATATTTATGTAGTACGCATTTTTTATTCTATTCTATAAGATTCACAAATAAGTTTAAAATAAGAAACACAATCTAATAAAAAATTCAGTATTTTATATGTACATGATATACATTAGTCTTGAGCCTAAACTATTATTGTTTGCTTTTACAATAGGTTCAACCTTTGCTTCTAACTTTATGAATAAGAGTTGCAAGGACCCAATAGACAACAATCCAAGCTAACGTCGAAAGAAATCCAGGCCAAACACTCCGATGCGTAAGCGCCCATCCACGGCTAATGATTGAGCGCATTGACTCACATGCAAGCGTGCACGGGAGTAAGTAGGAAATGTACTGCAATCCTCTTTCCATTCCTTCCAACGGCCAAACCATGCCTAAAAATTAAAAATTTTAATCAAATACCTTTTTTCACTTCTTAAAAAATGCACTTTTATCAAAAGTTAATTACCAGCAAGTAAAATGTTCGGAAAGAAGGTTCCAATGGCAAGAAGCACAGCCTGAACTTCTTCCGTGCAGAACATGGCAAGGAGAAACCCTTTAAAAACGATAATTATATAACTTGCATTGAAAAAATATGGAAGCACTTTTTAAAACTTTTCTTTGTTACAAACCTGCAGACATTCCACTGATTCCAACTAAAATCGTAAGACACAAGGCCAAAGTGATGCTTCCAAGGATTTCTATTTGAAAAACTTGAGTTAGAATGAGAAATGCAAATCCAGCTTGGCCAAGGAGTATTCCCACTTGAGAAATGAGGAATCCACCCATGAGCTCTGTGGTACCCACTCCAGCCACTAGGGCTCTGTCCAAAGTTCCAGATTTCTTTTCGGTAATATAAGACACTCCGCTAGAGCATAGTGGGAAGAAGAAAAGTAGTCTGCGAACAATAAGCAAATAACAGGATCAATCTAAATGACCATTAAATTATGACGTTGAGGAACTTTTAATTTATGATTATATTTACCCAAGCAAAATGCTAGGCGCAAGAAATTCCCGGAAGCTTGTGTCATCCTTTCCATATATTGGCTTTTTAAACTGGAATGAGAATAAATAGTCTTTTGAATTATCCTAATATATTTTATGTGTTCGGTAATGAACTGAAACTAAATTTCAAGGTTGATTATTTTGCAAGCACAAAATACCATGTACGGCAAGTCTGCAAGGTTCCGTAACATATCGTCATCAATTTTAGATTTGCAGTTTTCCTTAATTTTCTCTGTTGTCTTTGAGTACGTATCCACAAAAATCCGTTTCATAGTCTGTCCAATCTGCTTATCTATGAAGATAATTCGCCTTTTACTGGTTGACTTAATTCAGCAATATTATTCTTTAACTGTTTTTTCCAATCGTCTTACTTGACATATCCAACTCGAGGATAATGTTTGATCCAAGCCTAATGTCTTCATCGGAAGCATTTTCATTCTCGCAGGCAATCCTACCTCCAAACCTACACTTAACATTGATCGTGTAATCCTTTGGAAAGAGAACGTAGCCATACGTGTACCCCTTTTGGATTCTCGCCAAAGCTTTACCTTCTTCTGTTTCCCTTGCCTGAATGAAAATGACATATAAAAATAAACAATAAAAAAATTCAGTTTGAAAATACTTAACTAAGTGTGTATAAATATCACAATGTAGCATACCAAAATAAATGATTCTTCTGGAAGATTGGATAAAAAGAAACAACTCAATTTCTTCTCATCTCCAACCACTGGACATGTCTTTGCAATCTCTCGCCAACCCGGCTTTTCAAAGTCACACGCTTCCCAGCTAATCACGTCAATCAACAAGTATTTGGGGTCGGAGCCAATAGTTAGGCAAATGAGAATTACTTGAACAGCAGGTACAAAAAAGATAAATAGAAGAAACCTAAAACAAAAAACATAAACTGTATTGGATATTTTCCTTAGATTAATTAATAATACTTGTTTTCTGTATTTTACCCTATATTTCTCATCAAAATAATAAAATTCTTTATAAGTAGAGCCGTCAATCTGTTAAATGTGGTTGAGTGACGAAGCTGAATGCTCTCGCGCGTTGATAACTTGCGTTTCTTTAGGGGAGGACTAACATAGCCGTTATTTTGAATGGCAACGACTAGTTTACTGGATTTCGCCGACTCAAACACGGCATCCGCCGCATCACCACTTTTACTATCTCCATTAGGATCTTTTACACAGGATGCTGACGCATCTTGAGACTTGTAGCGGATACCAACGACGTTTTCTTCGTCAGCCAATGTCGGCTCTATCTTTCGCTTTGTGGTCAAACCTCCCCATTGCTTATGTGAGCCATTCTTAATGCTACTGTCTATCCCCTCGTCTTCCTGTTGTGCTAGTTTCCTCTTCGCCTCCCGATCTTGTCGACAGAGCGTGAGCACAATGTCTTCCAAAAGGGTCACTTTGTATTCTTCCAGTAACGCTACTGGAGATTTCTCTTCCAGGAGCCGACCGTTCCTCATGATACCAATCTTGTTGTATTAGACAAAAATGTTTTAATCATGAGAACCAAAATAGAATTTTTGAGAACTATATGTCAGGCATACCACGTTAGACTGCCTTGCTTCCTCGATGTAATGAGTTGTAATTATCACCGTCGTTCTTCCCGACGTCACAAGTTTGACTAGATGATTCCAAATGCTATAAAGGCAAAATTAAATTCTTGAATAGTTTACCCATTACATGAATATACATGCCGTTTGGTACTATCTTTACCTTTCTCGAAGAAGAGGATCGACACCAACTGTCTGTATTGAAATTATTTAAGATTGCATACATCATACTGTGAAAATGATCAAATGTAATTAATACTTATGATAATATTAATAATGAGTAATTACAGGTTCGTCTAAGATTAACAGCTCAGGGTCGTGAATAAGAGCCAAAGCTACTGACACCCGTCGCTTCTGTCCACCACTACATAGAAACGAATGAAACGTATAAGATGATGTTTTGAAAAACTAGCAATATGCATTTAATGACGACATTTGGATTTATGACCTTTACCTCAAAGAACCTACTCTTCTTGTTCCTTTTGGTAAATCTAGAAAGTCTATGAGAAAAGTTGTGCTCTCAATAATTTGATCCCGTCTCATCCCATATATCCGTCCAAAAAAGTTGAACGACTCTTGTATAGACAACTCATTATACAAGGAGAGCTCCTGTGATTCATGTAAAAATGAAAATTAAGTTTTATTTTTAAGGCAGCATATATTGTTGAATATTAGGTAAAACCTGAGGCATGAATCCCACTCTTCTTCCAGGAACTCCACTTCCTTTGGTGCCAGGCTTGTGGCCAAAGACGAGAATGTCACCCCTATCCAAATTTCTGATGCCCACACAGCACGAGAGCATCGTTGTCTTTCCACATCCACTACTTCCCAATAAGCTGTAACTATTTATTGGAGCACATTGGAATTTTCAAAGATATTATTTTCACTTACTAAAATTAACACAGTTGTCACACAGTAATTATATGGCAAGGATTTCATCCAAAAAGCTTACATTGATCCAGCGGGAACGGTCATGCTAAAGTTGTTAAGAATGGGAACCCCTTTCTGGTAGCTTTTGTACCCATTCCGTACAGAGATAGCGGGGGGAGGAGGAGGAATATGGAATATGTCAAGGCCATTCTGAAAACTAGTTAAATCCCCGATTTCGTCCATTTCCAATTCATCCGCAAGTATTTTTGAGTTTGTAGGTGTCAAAGAGTGCTCCGAAGCCGGTGGACTTGCTTCGTATGCAGGGTTATCGAAACTGTGAGAAAATGAAAAATCACACGTCCACCCAAAAAAGGCTTAATCCAACATAAAAATCTCGTTGCACTGACTGAACATTGCACATAAATGTATCTTACACCACTGACGACGTCATTTCGTCTTTGGGGAGTAACTCCATGGATGAAAATATGTATGTGTACCTATAAAAGGTACTGGCACTACGTATGTAAAAGTAAAAGTTATTTTAAAACATGGGCTGAAAGATGCACCTTTGTAAGGTAAGGTATAAAGGGTTAGACCTTCCTCTTTTGTTTTCCTACTATAATATTCCTAAATAAAAATACCAAGAAATTGTCTCGTCGTAGTCGTAGTATGGTTATAGGTAACCCTTTCACTTCATATCAAGTTGTATTTTTGAAGGCCATGAGGTGAAATCGCTCACTCGTTACACAAAAAGGTATTTTTATGCATTGCACTTGAATTTTAAGAAATACGCATATATAAACACACATCAATCTAAACTATAGTGGTATAGTGTATGTCCTTTGCCACTGAAATATTTAAAATCGCTTGTATTACTAGGATTTTCATTGTTACTTAAAAATTTCACCGTGACACACAAGATAAAACACAAAAANAATACAAAGGAATTTTCTTTTCTGGAGCAGATTCATTGTGCAAAATCAGAACATTCGACATCTTTCTTTGCAAACAAACAGAAAAAAATGAGGGAAACCTTAAGAGTCCGAGACTAATTAGTGTACTAATGACTAATGACACATAACTTGTTTGTGTTTAAAACAAAATATATATACCTATACATAAAGCACTGTTAGTTCTGGACCGAACCTGTATACCTTTGAATTATTATAACAAAATATATGAGATTTAACAGGATGATAATGAGGTGATGAGTAAGACATACATCGTTATCGTATACTATCAGGTAAAGGAGCAAGACGCGAACCAATATTTCCGCATAGTATGCTAATTGCTAATTACTAGTAACGCAAAACAAAACTCTGTTTAAAATGTCAATAATAAGTAAGTCATAAATCGTATAATTAGCCGTGCTGCTCCTTCAAAAGTCAAAATATATATTTGTACTTAAAAGATTCAACAGACAGATTTATACTTTACCTGTCAGGTACACATATAATATTTCAGATATGCTAATAAATTAGTATGCATTTCTATAGTAAATGTAGTATATTCACTTAATACACTTTTTAGTCTGTTAAAAAATCAGATCGGATGCAATGGAGTCTTACGTGGAATTAATTTGCTATACAATAGAGTTTCATTGTCATAGCTTAAATTTAAAATACTTCCTACGGACTTGATGCTGTTGAATATATGTATATTTTCAACATTGAACAAGCCAGGATAAGAAGAATGACAAAAATCAATTTCATGATATCTGCTATCATGATCCATGTTGTGGAATAAAGTCCGTGACCTACCTTGGTCAAGTATATAAATTTTTAGGAGATTTCTATCAATAGCTTAAATACGTAAGTGTTTTTTTTACCATGCATTGTATTATCATCAGTTTAAATCAGTGAGCCGATTTAAAAATTGTGTGTGTGGCGATCACTAATTTGCATGCAGACTCACTACATAATTCGAACTTGTCGTTTAACACAAAAATATCCGAGGAATAGGTGTGCGTGACATCCTCAACAAGGCACTTTACATTTTATACATGTGTAATTGGACTACACTCAGGTATTATCATAAAAGCGGTTGAATTTGTATTCTAATCTTATTGGGGAAACTATATGATTTTAATATAGGTTGAAGAATAATAGTCTAGGATGATATGAATTGTGTAGACCGACAATATATGTTAACATTTAGCATAGCGGGTACCATAATGTCAAGATTTTATCATATGCCACACAATTTGTCCCGTTCAACCATCATGTCGGAGTTTAGTATTTAAACAAAGAAAAAACCCAAAAATATGTTCAATATTTTGAATTTCGCTTTACACTGAACGGTAAACAGTAGTTGCATTACTATCATTTAATGTCCATTGAAAATACAAAGCTTAGCAAGCACTTCACATTTGCGTGCATCATGCAACTCATTTTCATGTACATACGTATCTGTATCTGTGCAAATGTCTTCAGTCATGTAAAAGAACAAGAAAAACACGAATGATTTGCATAAAACGCTTTTTTGAAGCCTCTTCTACTCCTGGAGTTCTAGAAGGGTTCTGCTTCATGCTCGGTTCATTAAAGACTTCCGGTTTCCAAAATAGTAATACATGTGCAGTTACCTAACCTAGTTTCTTATGTAGCTTATTCAGCCAAATGCAATAAAAATGTGCGTTGCAGA
>JAHZNG010002158.1:0-12509 GCA_027744375.1 Orchesellides sinensis | reverse complement strand
TCCAGCGATAGATACAAACATTAGCTACCGAATCTGTGCCTGATTCTGTTATAAACAGTTGAGTAGTAAATTAATGGGGCTTTTTATATGTTTACTACAAATGTCCATTAGAAATTGAAAACCTGAGAGCAATAACTCTTTTCAAAACGATTTGATCCAGGATATAAAAAATATTTCATCATGAAATTTAAATGTTCAATTGTTCCTCTATTAATTTTGCAGGTCTTCCAGAATTTGTAAGCAGCATTTTTTGACATTTTTATAAAATTATATCTGTAATATTTGTAAGTTTAAAAACATGACTCGTTTGGTTTTACTTTGAAAGCATATCGAGGAAATTGTTGTCGATTACTTTAACTTATATTTTCACACATTTCTTGAAAACCCAGTTGTTACTCAAAGACACGTTGTTGTACACGTTAGGATAGCCTTTTGCTCTAGTTTGTTGCACGTGAGCATTTTCATAAGCAATTTAGGAAAAAGGCCGTAATAATCAACAGAGCAATTAATGTTTATAACAGAATCAGGCACAGATTCGGTAGCTAATGTTTGTATCTATCGCTGGATCCTTGAAAGGCACGCGATTGTTTTTCCAGCTACCCTACAACCTTTAAAACAAGCTTTTCTGTGGTAAAGACAAAAAACATTGAACATATTCAATATGTATCAAAACAATAGTGAATCAACCCCATACTTGACTGCAGAGTCGTAGCGAGTGGGGATAGGAAGCTGAAGTAGGTCTATTGATAAGACTCTACAGGGAGTCGTGTAATTTTTGTTTACTACCTCAGTAAACCAATTAATTTCCGCGATTAATTACGTTAATCTTTCTATGCCATTCGTTGTAGTTAAAAAGTCTCTATATATTATAGGTATTTATGTGTGTATCCTCCTCCTACTCATTTCATACACACTTCTCTCTTACTTCTTCCTGCCTATGTGATACCAATAATGGTGTGATTTTAACTGCAGCAGTAATAATCTCCCAAACACCTGAGAAGAGCGTGTCTCTAATAGCCATAATCGTGCTTGCCATATTTTTCGGTAAATACACAAGAATATAAGCCAGTATTTCTAACATTGTTCGTGTTTTACTGTCGATGTCGATTGCCAGTCTTCCGTCAGTTACATATTATAATCAAATTATTTTCGGCGAGCTCACGTTACACACGTACATGCTTGGAATATCAACGAAATTTATGCACTTTCTCTAAATGTTCACAGGTGTTCTATATCGTAGTACCAATAGTACTTAAGATATGATCATAATTTTGCATAAAATTACAATTCCAAACCGCCTAATATTTTGAGACATAATTTTAGCATTTTACATTTGGAAAACTGGAAAATTCGTGTATTTTATACATAAACCAACATGAATTGCAACTTTGACGCACCTGGATGAAACTCAGCCTTATTTACTTTTTAAACTGTTTATCGTAAACCTTGAATTTAAAATTTGCATACGCTACCTTTATACGGGTAGCTAGAGTCTGTTTAACATAAGAACACAATGGTGAGTGAAATATCAAGAAACAAGACTTTTTAAGTGATGAAAATAATTTACGAGTTTATGACCATTCCATTAAACATTGTAGAGCGTAACGTTTCCTGTATAATAAATTGCATAAAAATCGTTGTAACATGTACCTGCGAACACGGAGCTCATTGAACATAGCAGCAATTACTTTTATACACACATGTTCATGAGTCGAAAGAAAGTAAGACTGATGTAATACATTTATGCAAACATACATAATTATTTGGCATAATGTATGCATGCTTTTGACCATTCCATAACGCCTCGCTTTATAAATGTTGTATCGTAAAACATGAGCTGGTCAGCATCTATGTTATTTTGTTTACGAGGAAATCCAGTCGTTCACATTCACGTTACAAATTTATAGCGTGCATGCATGAACTATGAACATGTGTATTTTATATAGTAATATTGCTTTTAAAATGGTCGTACCAGCTTGAGGCTTGTTTCTCAGATTTTACGTGCCTTAATTAATCCAAGTCATTAACATTACTTATAGCATGGACATTACATTTGTTGAGCTGTTCCTTTGTTGAAGTTTAGCATTCATGATTTAAGTAGATCAGGAGACGAACGGGTGGGCTGATGGACTGTACCGATGACATTTACATACAAACAGCAATCATGAATCTTGAAGTTCTTCAGATTTAGCGTCAATCCCATGTTCCACCGATACATATAAATCCAGAAATAAACCTAGAATAACAAACACAACAAGAATTGGTTAGTAAGAACATGTTATATAGACTGATTATATTTCTTACAGACAAATCCATGCATTTTAAGCAGCTATACTTAAGTTGTTTTACTTATCCATACCTATGATTGTATGAATCCCTACTGATTGCTATTATAATGTGGTTAAATGTTCAAGTAGAATATTTGCAAAGTAAAATCCAATCATAAACAACGACCGTGCATTAACGGTAATTAATATTCTGGTAATGAAATAGCTGTCAACATTAAGTGCATTTGTGACAACCTTCTTGATAATTTTAGAACTGATAAAATCATCGGTTATTTTTATCTCGATATGTTGCTGACCATTTCAAATTATAATTATAATACTGTCATTATTACGCATTCCCCGAGGCTATACCACAGTAGGAGACACACAATAATATGTAGTTTAATACGGTTGAGGCGTACTAAGGAAAAGGCATTGAAAGAGAAAAATGCATTAATAATGCAATAGCCCAATTACTACAGCTTTGCCATTTAATACACGAAAGCACGTTCGTCTATTTCTCAAGTGTTGCGCAAAAACGAATTTAGTTTACGGGGAGCTGAAGCCAACAAAGTGTATTTACTTCCTTGGAAGGCAAAGGAAAGAGATAAAGAAAGTTGTAATTAAATTGTTTTCTCTAAATCTTATATAATTTATTGCTTTTTTGGTTGGCCCCACTTATCATCGCAACAAGCTGATGTTGTTACATACTTCGTCAACCAACCAATCATACAATACATATAATATGTATGTAGCCCCATGATAATAAGCTTATAGCTTAACGTACGTCAGCTACAGTTTGTATGAGGAACGGTGGTAGAAATATGGATGATTCGTTTCTAAAATATCCTATTTCTGTTGTTAAACTAACAGCTTGTCAACAGCATTTTTAAAGCGTGCTTTCAAGAGGACAGAATGAAAGCAGATGGCATTGTAGAGAAAATATGAGTGTACATGAATTTGGTTTGTTTGTGTCGCTCCTTTAAAACTGTGGCTCGTCATAAATATGAGTATGAGAGAGAGAAAGTCGTTCTTTTCATATCTCTCTCGGGAGACCCAGCTGACTGCTATTTGGCTATCCGATTTCATAGAAGAAGCGCATGGGGGAAATTGTTTTGAATAATATTTTGAGACTGTCTCCTCCGACCCCAGTAATATATTATTTTCTGTCAACTGACAAAATTTTCTCTATTCTCTTTACTTCTCTTCTTTACACTACCAACACCGCCGCCAAGTGTGGTTTCTATTAAGGCAGTCGGTGCTGTCTTTGCTAGGGCCGTCTTTTTTATCTACTTTCACTTTATACTAGGTTTTGTTTTGTGTTGCATCTCGTCTTCTCGTACGTGAGAAGCGTGTTTTCTCCTTTTCTTTATAAATGTACATGTTACCCAGGAATACAGAGCATCACTCACTAGTTTAGGCTTTCTGCGGCTTTCTTGTGTGAATGAGTGAATGAATTGACGAGGATGAACGTGTGCTGTGTTTTATTGTTGTGTTATGTTATATCATTGGCGGCCTCCTACATATATATACATTACTATGAACTTTACATAAGATAATAAGCAGATATGCCGACATAATATCTGACGAAGTTGAAAATTTTATGTATGATGGATTCATCGTATCGCTTTCTCTTCTTTGGCTACTGCTTCCTTGCGTGAACTTGCTATTCACGTCGCTGGGGGAATGTTTTAAGAGTGTACGTGCGTAAATAGCTTCTCTTTACACTAGTTTGGTATATAACAAATGTGACTGCGTGTCAGTCGGAATGCATGACTATCTTTACTCAAATATATAAAGATAAAGAGGAGCATGTTTATGCCCATAAATTCATTTGCCTTTCCTTTTGAATTCATTCTTCTCTGTTGTCTGTTTGCTTTGCGACAACACACTCACACACGAACGAAATTGTCTCATCTATAATAGTGTGTATGTTTACATTCTTTCTTTACTTAGGTATGTACATATTTTCAAAAGCAGCAGTGTGGTGATGTAGTATATATTCATTCACATAGCCAAAAAGGAATCTTCATCATCTTTTGGAATAATATTGTTATTATGTAGATATGGAGTATAAGTATAATGTATGGGTGGTAGTAACAATTTCATTTAAAAGATTATTGTATATGCCAATAATACGTAAGAAATTAGGGACTTTGAAGCTGATGAAAACAGACAGACATGCAATGCATGTCAACCGGGGTTTCCACACATAAAATGTACTTTGTCAGCATGCCTGCTTTCTACGAACGTTAGCTCTTTTCCTTCGTGTTTCTTCTTCTGGTGTACATACGTCAGGCAAATATTCTTTTGCTGTCATGATGAGAAATGTGCTGCATGCATGTTTTATACCACCACCAAACACTACTCCGGAAGTATAAGTATGTGTCCTTCCTATTTTGCCTACTGTGTAGTTCAGTACACAGTTACGTGTGGTAGTTCTTGAAACACATGCATGCATCTCATATCATTTCATATTTAATGGGACAAGAAGAGATTACCAAGAAACGACAGAAGAAGAGACGATGACGGCAAAAGAAAAAAAATGTTATTGCTGACGATGGATAGTGAGCTATAGCAAATATCATAATATACCTACCAAATTCCCATTATATGCACATTTATATGGCTTCCATACTTTTTTCACCCTTTCACTTTATTGTCTCTCCGAAAGAAAAAGACATAAAATAAGAAAATGCTCCTTATATTGTCTAGAAAAAAGGCAATGCTGTGTTTTATGAGGGAACAAAATGGCATTGGCATTTGAAAGCAGCAACCTGAGGATACGCCTGAAATTCTGGATGGAACAAGGGAAAACAGAAGATAAATGTAATAGGAAAGTCGTTATCTTTCTATCCGAAACGTAGCTATCCATCAGTCTACACAAGACGAGAGGCCTATCTCCCAGTGTGTCTTACTAATGTGAACAATATTAGAAGAAAACAGTAGCATATCTAGCAAGAAGGCACCTGCGGCTTTCCTTAAGCCTGCAATAGCTCCTATAACACAGCCTTCACTCTTATGATAGACTACAGTCATAGGAAATTTCCAATTTTCTAAAATGTCATAAGGTCACCTTGCATTTCTTCACCTTTGTGCATATTGTTCTTGTTCATCCATTGTATTATGATGGTTTACATAAGGACATATATATATACACCTCCATAATAAAATCCGTACTGTGTCTGTGCACACTCATTCTGTGTGCGTGATATGTACATATGTTCAACAAGCGCTACCGCCAGAAGCACTACGCGAAAAGAGAAAGTGTTCGTTAGCATTCAACATCAATGAGGACAAAGCTTCCATCATATCACTTCAGCATAACTCCACTCCAACTCCAATGTTAGTTCATTTTTTGTATGAAAATATTTAGAAAGAGAAAATTTCATTCTTGTGGAAAATCTACTGGATATTATAACCTTTTGTGTTATGTCTAGCCATTACTCACTCCATGCATAAAAGTTGTGTGTTATATATGACTAGGTGCGATATGACTTTGTTATATATAACAACGTAACTTTTTATCAGTTCGTAATCATCATCCATATTATACATATCCCCATAATATACAGAGGGAACCGTATAAAGAAAGAATGAATTGTGCCTGAAAGCTTCTGGTGGCAAAAGCAGAGCAGAAAAATCTGCATGGGAGTAGTAAGGAGTAATGCAGCCGGGAGGAAAGAAAAGCAGACAGAAAATAATGCTGTGCCTGTCGGTTTCAACAGGCAAAGATAATATCATCAACATCATCCCTTTTTTCTGCAGCAAAAGCAATGTTACAGTTTTCGACTAACCACCAGCCGAAAATGGGCTGCTCTGTGTCATGCTTTTCATATATATATATTTATATGGTTTCAGTTGGCTGTGTGTGAATACTCTCGTGGCAGCAGCAGATCATATCACATTCGATTTTTTTCAAAGTTTTCCCCATACTCGTTTTAAATGGAATTGCACCAACCACTGCCACCAGTAGCGTCTAAAAATGAAATGGTGTGTAGGCATAAAGATTTACACATACGTAAATATGTATGTATACTTTGCATTTGTATATTATGTAGAAGGCGCAAAATAAATATAGTTGGACTTAACTTTCATTTTCAGTTTGCAACCCTATCTATGTATGTGTATATTACATAGCTCACCCAGTTCAACCACTAAAAAGAACGCAAAGCTTTTTGTAATAATATGCTTTTTTTCTCTCCTTTTCCGTTCTCTCCGAAAGAGAAATAGTGGCAGTCATAATGATACAGAAAAGAAATCCTTGGTAGTATTTTTTCCACATGCTATGATGTCTATATACGATAACAAAAAATGTGAAATACAGCATCAACCATACTTCTATAATAAAAATGAGTCTTTCTGTTCCTACTTCGTTTTGGAGCATTGCCTTTATTTCCTACGAAGAAATTGTGCTGGTTATTGCTTCCATCATGATCTATATTTTTGCTCTATATTGTTATACAATGCCGTATGCATAACTTTTTCCCACACTATAATAGAAGCTACGAGGGAAAGACTGTTGCATTGGACCTCGGTCAGAAGAGAAACACATTATAAACTTTCCTTTACTTGTAGCATACTGATGCTGTAGAGACTGGTTGGCGATACTTTAGAGCAGTAGATTTTTTGGCTGGTTACATAAGCAAGTCCATAATGTGACCAGCATAATGTCTGACGAAACGAGCGTCTCTCTTTTTTCCAACTTTACTTGCTTAGTGGTGCGGCTGCCATTTAGTCATTGTGCTTTTTATGCCCTTTTTCCTATGTACATACTTCACTCCAGAAAAAAACGACAACCTACCAGAAAAAACCGACAAGCTACCCTTACTAAACCGGAGCTAACAGGCAATTCAATCTCTTGCCATTCTCTCTCTCTCTTATTTTTATAGTAATACAGCCAAAAGAAGGGAGAGAGTTGCCACGTTGAAGAAAATTCAAGTATTACATGAGACTCTTGTACAGTAGAAGTCTTGTAATAATAAGTAAAGTTTAAGTAAGCAACTGAAGTAATGCTCAATTCAAGTGAAAGAACTTTTTTCTCTTTCTCTTCTTGATGTAACTTGTTAGTTGAATTTTCTTGCTTCTTTGGTTGAATTACTGCTGGTGCTAGTGGAGCCACGCCAGTAGTATCCTGACGTGGCCATATACCATATAATACCAACACACACACACACAACAACTGCCGCCCTGCCCTTTTCCTTCCCTTTATTTCAAAATGCCAAGCTGAGTAAAGTCAAGTCAAGGTTTCCTCGTCGTTTCACTTGTTACTTCTTTTCAAGGAAGAAAATTACGAGGCCTGCGAGGAAGTTCAATGCAACTTTCTCCCTTTCTATATGTAGGTTGTATAAGTGGGACTAGGAAGGAGGATGATGTATTAAGTTGTACCAAACTGGGAACTATCTTCATAAATAAGGTAATATGTTTGTAGAATGTATGTAACTAATGTATATTTTATATAGTGCATATATATTTAATGTGCGTGAGCCTAAAACCTTCACGCTTTCCTACTGTTGCGCCGTCTCTCGAGCAGCGATGCTGGTTTGCCACTGTTGCTTCTACTGGTTACTTAGTTAATGCCTTGCTTGTATACCCTTTCTGGGTTGAAGTACTACTACTACCACCCAATATAGAGAAGGATTCGCCAATTTAATCCACTATATGTGTATATATGAGAAGGAAAGACCGGGGACGTATTATTGAGAAGCTTAGAGCCAAAATGGAGGCAAAGTGTACTTTGCTAATGTCTGGTTGGTCCTACAGCTATAATAGTTGAATAGCGATAGTAGTTTCCTCTCCAAGTTAAGTTGTGTGAATAGATATATATATATAAGCTTATATAGCACCAGAATATCGCGTCAATACATTTCTGTTTACTGTAGTCCTTGAGGGCTCTTTATGTAACATTATAGAAGGAGGAGAAACAGGCTGTAGGCAAAAAAGGTGAGTTGTGAACGATTTTATACATAAAGTATAAGCAGTTTTCGGTACATTTGAGTCGCACACACATATACACGCATTTATAAACCCAGCGTAAGGTTGTAAACTGTTAGATAAGGTTTTTATAGGACCCCGATTGCTAGCAGGAAGCGAGCAACACTGTTGCTCCTTTTTCTTCCAGACTGTGTGATGTGTGTATATAAGCTTGCATAACCATTGATACTGCTTAATCTAGCAATAATGCTTGTCGTATGGTTATACATACTTTATATATAAGGGAGCATATAATATGCGTGCGTTAAAGTTATGTTGGTAGTGAAATTCTTGGAAGGAGAAAGCAGTTTGGGAATTTGTTCAAGGGAAGAAAGGAGCCTTTTTTCCCTTGTTACTGTAAATGGCTTGAAGAAAGTCATAGTTCTCTCCTTCCACCAACCAGCCAGCCAACCAACCAAACCAACTGAACCTTGTCTGCACTCCTTCCTTTTTATATTTTAAGTACCAGCCTCCTTTCCCTTTCTCTCTCTCTCTCTCCTGTCGTCAACTAGTTGCAGCAATCTACAGGTCTCCTTTATTTTCCTCATGTAGTTGAAAAAGAATATGTACTTTACGCGTATCGAAAGTAGTCAACCTAGTATTAAACTATATGGCCACAACTTTTTTCACAACGTTTTCCTAACTCCTTTTGTATAATAAACCCGCAATGCAGAATGTAAGGAACTTGCGATTGTTGAGAATATTAGGCTGTCTGCCTTATCCTATTTGTTATTTTTAATAACTGTGAAGACAAGCATGATGATTTTGATGATAGAAATCTTTTATATGTAATACTGTGCCGTGTAGTCGCTCGCTGGATATTACGCTACGATGTCCTTTTCCAAGTTTCTTCGTCTTATATCTTTTATCTTATATATATATATCGTTGAACGGACTTTTTTCCCTATTTTATATTGCATTCATGTCATTCAACGCTGAGAGTAAAAAGAGTGGTGATAGAAAAGAGGAGCAGAAAACTACAAAGAATATTTTCAGTTTAGTGAATTGCTCCCATAAAAGTTATATAATGAAGGATATAGAATATCTGATGGACTGTTGCTTCTTTCCCATATAAAGATATGAAGTATTATTCCGTAATACTTATACTCGATAAATGAATGTAGGCTTCTTATAAGACTATATTTTACACAAAATGCATATAATACTTTCACACACAGATTGGGATGATTCTCCTTTCCATCTCATTCTCCATTCAATTTTCTTTTCTGTCGGTGAGCTAAATGTGTAACTAAAGTATACATAAAATATGTACGAAAGAACAACTGTCTGCCTTATACTAAAACTTTTCTTCTTGGGTGAGTTATGTACATAGTGTACCTATGAAATACCAGTTGCTCTAACCCGTAAATAGGTAAGCATCACAGCGGAATCGAGCAAAGGTAAAACCAACAGAGAATTTTAGATTTTATAATATGTACATGTTCCTACCCAACAATAGTTGGAAAGTTGAAGTTTAGTAGACAGCTTTTGGCTATAGACGCTGTTGTCTGTTAAATTGATCTCAAAGTCAATTCTTCCACGACCTCACCTTTTCTTTCATTTCTTCTATGCTTTAACTTGGTAGCTTTTCTAGTGATGCTATAAAACTGTCTAAATTGTGAAACTTGATGATACAGCTTGTTTTTCATGCATGCATACAAAAGATACTTAGGCATACATATATTTAGATCCTTCAACTTGTTTTTATGTAGGCAGAGTGTGTATAGAACTTCCGTTAGTTTTTCTTGCAACCACTGTTGTTGATTGAAACCAATTAAAATTCCCAGTTTAATGAAACAAAGGTACACAAGGTCTAATTAAAAGTTTCCAGAAAATACACTTACAAAACCAAAAGAGTGAGATTTTTACCCGAAGCATATGAACAAGTGTATAAGGCACAAAGCAAAAGTATGTTCTACAAGTTTCCATTTTGAATACCTCAACCTGTTAGAACTCACATTTGTAATACATTAAAAACAGAAAAACACGAGGCTTCCACCGAGTTATTATGCATCTAATGTGTGAGTGTTTAAGGCCACCGAGAAAACGAAGAAAATTATTAAAACTGCAAAGTTATTTACACATGAAAACTTCTAGGTAAAACTATTATTTTCAGAAGGGACTGTGAAGTCTTGATGAATATAGCATTGCATGCTTGCTGGTTGGTTTCACGTACAAAATGCTTATTTATTCTGGTTGGTTTCCTCTAACAAAGTTACCACGTTAATTTAGAATTTGAGGGAAAAACCTTCATTCCTGAGCTATTTTAAAAACCTCTCAAAATAAACTGACTTGCTTATGCATTTATACAATTTGCACTCATAGTCATATAGTTAAGCAACGTTATAAAAAGTGAATCTACTTTTATTAAATTCACATTGCATGACAATAATAATCTGCTTCAACTCGTCTATTATTTTTAAACCATGCACCCAAACTAATTCATATCCTTTGTGTTTTACAAGTCTGACATTTCCTTCAAGAAATCAAATAAAGGTGTTTGGATTCATACATACTTTATTTAGGTTGATTTGAACACATGTGTACTATCACAGACTAGTTAATACCATTATTGAATACAATACACTTTGGTAAGCCTGTTCTTTGTAACATAAGACTTTCGTGATTTTCAAATTACGTTTTCGGAGGACTGGCCCCAAAAACAAGGTCATGCAAATTACTTTGTTGAAGAGGAAGTACAGTAAGACATATGAAATCATCACGTTAACATACAATACAAATTCATTTTAGAAAAGCAACAGTATAGTAGGAGTGGACCACGTGTGATGTTCTATATAGCAACTGTGAATGCATGAATGCGCATTCACTTTTTTTGTATTACAGAAGTATAAAAAATGGTTTATTGTATGAAACATTCTGAAGAATACTTGGCGTGCCAGAGGCCATCAAAATGTCTAATAATTTCCAATAATAGCTATTTTCAGTAGTTAGCCCTAATATGCAGAAGGAAAGAATAGAAGGGAAAAATCATTAAATAGCATCAGCACGTTTCAGGTTTCTAACCAGTGTTGAATATTACACAAAGGCTTGAATGACAGCCACCATCACGCAGTAGGTACCTTAATACTTTTAATAAACAACCATACGTGACTATATACCCCGTTACAAAAAAACCTAAGCCGACATTAAAAGCTTAGAAACAGAAAAAACACATTAACTCCCAACGCTTGTGTGTAATTCCAATTTTAAATTGGAACACAACGCATATTATTCGACTTAAAAATGTTGGATATTAATTTTCACTTTTTAACATTAGCGATTATTAAAACCCGATACATTTCCGGTTGTAGCCTTATTAGACCACTTCCAACCGATTATTGATTGGAATGCAAAAGGGTGAAAAAATTATTGGGTTATCTAGATATGCCCAACCACATTCCTCTATGAGGTAGCCTGGTCTCTTAAGTATGTATATATTTATAGACATAGTTGTTAATAGATAACTCCATTCTCCGGATTTGACTCCCCATAGGGAAGAAGCCTGACATAAGTAGAAATAATAGACAAGTAAATAAGCAGCTCACGATATTATAGATTGTCTTTTCTCGTACCGTTCCAAGGCTTCAATCATAAACGCACAAATGAAGAATGAAGCCTTAGAAAATCATTCAGCCAAATAGCAGTTGTGTATTAGCAACAGCATTGTACAAAAAAACAAGAAAGCAAACCCACATTAGGTTCCTTCATAGATTTGTTTTGAAGAAGCAGAACAGGTAGAAATACTGTAACTTATATAACTACACATATTACGTGCTTCCTTCATCATATCATCATCCTGCATTTCGGTTTTTCCTACTGTTGCTTTTCCCATGAAAACCCTTGCCAGCTACATAAGGTGGTTGGTCTTTTCATCAGACGGAAAGAAAACGAAATAAGATTCTATCATCATCAGCCACCATTATATGGCACTCAGTCTATTTGGGAGTGGAGGCTCCTCTCTCTCCTTTTGCTTTATTAAAAGAGTTAGTTCGCCTGACTGCCTGCTCTTTCTTCCTTTAAAAAGACTCACTGCCATATTTCCTACTGTTATTACGGTCTCAGTAAATGTATGTACATAATATCCCTGCATATATTCTAGTGCTCATAATGTATAACCACTGACTCTGCGTGCTTGACTTGAATAAAAAACATTTACTTTCAGCTTTCCTATATTTTTTCTTTTTTTTTTGCTGATGATTGGATGAACATGTTGCTCAGCACGTGTATAAGCATTACTACACTACATGAGTTGTAGTAACAAGGAATTTT
>JAHZNG010002157.1:0-11737 GCA_027744375.1 Orchesellides sinensis | reverse complement strand
AACACTATTTAAGCAAAATAAAGATTTAAAATGATTATCTATTATCACTTTAATTTTCAAACGTGCATAGTAAAACCCAATTATACGACTAGATTCACTAGACTTAGAAAAAATCATTCTTTTAAAATTAAACTATAAGCTTTTGATTAGTTTTCTTGCAAATATTTTATACAAAACCTCAAGTCAAGAACAAGAATTTTTTATAGTAAAAGCGTGAATATTTTCATAAATATACATATGTATGTATGGATTGCTTACGCACCTCTTTAAACAATTGCTCTGTGAGGTTGTCTTTTTTGTGGCATATCGTCTCATCATCACTATTAACCTATATTTTGTGACCAAAAATGCAGATGCATAGAATTCGATCGGATATTTATCTTTGAAATAAAAACTGTTGATTCATTGGTTTTTATTCAAATTCATTTGAATATCTTTTTGTTAGGTCACGTATTTGTAATTCGTTTTTATGCGTCTACTAGTGGTCACAAGTCACAACAAACGTCACCAGTACAAGAGTCTTTGTTGTGCATTGTGCATACATTTGATTATTAAAGAAGAGCAAGTTTCTCATTCTTTCGTTTTCTAGGAGGAACGAAAATCATGTCATGTCATTTGCATTCGCCCACATTAACCCCGATTCGTCTTGGTTTTAAATGCCGGCTTCACAACACGTGAAAAATATTTACGCATCTCCTTTAAAAAAAAAGAGTGAAGCAGAAACTATTTAAATGTTACATTTACAAAACATATCTAAAAACTTTGTAGATAGTAGTCCAAGCTATAATATAGGTATACATAAGTACTTCGGTGTACCAATAATATACATGCTCAATGTTTATGTTTTGAGGTAATCCTTTAAATATATGTATTTTACACATTAATATATAATCCGTTATGGCTGCGTGGTTTAAAAAGGCTTCGGGTTGAGCAAGGAAGAGATAAAACGTGAAAAAATTGTTGTGATTACTTGTGTCTCACAATGAGACAATTTTCCTCTTGACGTAGTGGATAGGTAATAATGTCACTTTACTTTTTTCGGGGATAATACGAGGATTTCTTAATGATTAGTTAAAGCTTATGTGTAGATCTGCTCTGCGCACATCTGCTGTGTGCAGGCCTTTGTTTGAAATATGAAAGGTTCTGATGTATGTATACCGGGGGACAAGGTTTGTAATCGCCGTTTTTATCATTAAGATTTTAAATCACTAAACATTGCGCATCTCCACCGCATTCTATTGTATTCTCCTTTACATCACCGTTCCTGCTATGTTCACGCTGCTCTCAAATTAATCTTTGTCATTCCCAATTCCCATGATTATTTAAGAACCTCTATAAAGATGCAGACAAAGGAGACTAATAATGCAAAGGAATGTGCAGTATAATGCAAACATCCACACATACCTACATAGTTATGCAGTTACTTTTGGGAAAACATTGACCTTATCCAAATGCTTCATCGCATCGTAAATATTACTACGTGTTATGTACATATACACAGGAGTGAGCAATTAATTAAATTAGGCTTGCTCTTCCTTTTTCAGCTACCCCTCTGTCATATATGTTACACTGTCAGTCTAGTATTTGGAACTGTATACTTGAACTTAAAAGTAATTATTTGCTACGTTAACTCTAGTGAAGACAGGTACGAGAAATGCGGGGCTTATGTATTTGCAGTCTAAATCCTAGACTGATAAATTTATCATTTTAGTGTAAGATAAGATAATGTTTAAGCTAATCATTATAAAGAGACATGATTTACAGATATGCTAAGCACTAATCAGCAAATCTCAAAAACACCTTTTTTTACTGAACAACTTGACAATTAAAGCTTGTAAACAACCGTTTTAAAGATCATTCTTGTCTCTGCTCAACCAATTTTTGACAATGAGTCCTCAACCGGCTTTTAAAAAGTGGATTTCATTGCCTGTGAAGCCATTATATATTATATGATGCAGTAACAGGTAACAACGATAATTTTTTACATTTCAATCGCATGCGACGCATACATATATGATTTAATATGTATGAGGCAAACATACAGTAAGATTCAATGATGTTAACGATAATGATGACGCTAAATTTGATGGCATAATAAAGGTAATTTAAAAAAAAATAATGCATACATCTGTCACATCTGTTACTGCCTGTTTCGGTACCGTCCCATTATTTCTGACCACAAACAATTTGTCTAAGCCACTCATCTGCCTATGAGTCTGGTAACCGAATCCAGTGGTTTTCTCTTCCCGATATTCAAAGACCTGTCATTTCTCAGTTTTCTTCAAAATACATCCAAGACATAACTGCAAATAATTATCCTTATTTCCCTATATGTATAAAAAGCAGATGAGATTATCTGAGATACGATTTGGTGAGGGGAGGGGAAATATAATATAAATTTCACAGAGAAGCTGTTTTATTTAAAAATTGCACAAAAGTGATTTAACTGATAAACACTATACTTCTTCCTTGGGCAAAGGTGTTATTATGAGATTTTGTTTAGTGATGAATTCTAAATGATGAACATCATGACTTCGTACATTACGGCTACCAGTGTTTATAAAGTTTTTACCTGTACAGGCCGTTTTTGCAAGATTTTAGCTAAAAACCCTTTGTCATGCTCTGCTTCCTATAAAGTCAAGTTTACATACCTATGCAACAAACCAGTCACACATTACATACACATAAAAAACTAGCATTGCATATGTATCGCATTTCACGTTATTATACATTTTTACCCAGATTTTACGATCACTTTCTTCTTCATGACTGAGCTAAATGAAATTGAAGCACGTAATATAGTTTACATGTGCAAGTGTGCATTTTATACGTTTCTGCATGCAATAAATAAGCCAATCAATGAATATGAAGAAAGAAACACCTTTTTTATTAAAAGAGTACTAAATCCCTACAAATTCATGAACCGAACCTTTTCATTAACTTTTAGGGTTTTGCATTTTCCTGTAAAATAAAGTCTTTTCGAGAATATATAGGTGAGTAAGGAGAAGTCATGCACTATGGAAGATTCGTCTTGAGAGAATCACAAGATAAAAGTCAGTAGGTAATACAAAGTAACGTGAAAATGAAAAATATGAATTCTGCAACTGTAGCGTAACAGTTTTGGCCCTCATCTTGTGTCTTACAGTATTATTATTATAGGTATGTAGGCAGGTAGGCCGCCGGCAATTGAAGGATATAAGGCAATCCTCAAGAACACTTTTTATCTTCATCAACAGTTTAAAAAGTCATATTGCACACATGCATACTCATACCTATTAAACCCTAAAAAACGCATTGCAGCCTTTACAAAAAAAAACTGTTCAATCCGTATTTAACTAATAGAAAAGTTTATAGTAATCATAGTGCATTTCATAGGACACACGTTTTTAAATACACCGTTTGCTATCCTTCTATACATATACCTGAGATTCAAGATTGTTATCAACCTCCTCATCAATAATATAAGCCTCTTCAATAAATGTGTATTTAGCAAATATACATAATAACAAAAACAGTAAACAGCACAATTGAGAACTAGTTATAATCTTGAGTAGACTTTTGGCCGTCCGTTCATCTGATGTTTAAAAATATTACTTACACATTACACACCTTGCTTAACTGATCCTTCCTGCCTTAACGTATATACGGTCCAAAAGACGGAAAGTGACAGTTGCTGTTTATCATTCTTGTTCCTCATTTCAATCTCACAACGACAACCTGCTGCTGCTCTCCTCTCTTCTATAAACTCTTCTCCATTATTATAGGGAAAAGGTGATTTACCTGAAAAAAGAACAATTTGTTTCCTTCCTTTTTCTCAAGATCCATTCTCCCTTTTGTAGCTGACTTGGAATGTCACAACAGTTGTTGTGGTGTTTCTTCTGATGCTGAATGGGCTTTTTCATGGTGCAACAAAGACGAAACGAGTTGTGATTATTACATGTGTCTGAGTGATGGGAAGAAGGAACTGAAGGATTTTACAGATATTTTTACAATAAGAACACCTGGCACCCCTTCTTCTTGACTTTAACTCCTTTTTCGTACGTGTACCATTTTATTTTGGACTTTTTGATTCTGATAATTTAATGTNTGTGTCTGAGTGATGGGAAGAAAGAACTGAAGAAGGATTTTACAGATATTTTTACAATAAGAACACCTGGCACCCCTTCTTCTTGACTTTAACTCCTTTTTCGTACGTGTACCATTTTATTTTGGACTTTTTGATTCTGATAATTTAATGTTACTCTGGTAGACACTCAGGCTCTGGTTGAAACATTTTAGTCTTTTTCTGGGGATGTGGATTGGTGTTGCTGAGTCAAGTGGCAAAGTGAGAAATTCATTGTGACAGAGTGAAAATTTAAAGGACAATTTATGTACATGGTTGTTGACAGATCAGACAAATTGCCTTTTGCTGATAAATTCCTTCGGGTATTGGTCGTCTTTCGGGATTGGACTTTCGTTAGGCTACTCAAATGCAATTTTATTAAAGTTTTTCTGATGGTACTGAAGCATAAACCTTAACTATTGTATTATTTTATATTGTTAAAGTTGTATTCGATTGTAATTAAAAGTGTATTCAGTTTAGCAAACAATGAAAACAGTTATTTGTTCAGTTTGGGGTGGAGGTGGGGCTGGGAGGGGTATATCTGCAAAAAGTCATCAAACTCAAATTCGTCAATTTCGATTGGGTTCACTTGTTCAAAGAACAGTTTTGTTGAGTTTATTCCTCATAAAAGTTGTGATATCGCTCTCATCAAACTCACCACCTCATCCCAATGGACTCCCAACGGACACAATAGATTTTAATGGAAAAGGGAAGCTAAAGTATGTTTGGGGGGATGCGCTAGCAGATCCGAAGGCAATTGGTCCTGATGGCAATCCCTATCCTTGGTAATTAAAAAATATTAATGTGCTCTTTTAATAGGCAATAAAAAGGCTAGTTTATCAGTGTTATGAAATATGAATTTGTTTTGACAGTCATAAATAAATTATTACTAACTGTACTCTACTATTACTAATGTGCAGGGATCTTGCCACAAAGATTGCATCGAAGCAACGGAACCCTCGCACCCTCTTCGCGGAAGAGTTTGGTGGGGCTGATATTGGTCTGATAAATCCAGAAACAACGAGGCAAATTCTGTTGAGAAGTTTTGAAGCCCAAGAATTTGGTGGTGGGATTAACAGCTTTTTTGGCTCATTAAGTCATAGTCATCATCATCATCACGCTCATCATAGCAGCCCAGCAGTAGAGGAACCCGAGTCAGACTTGAGTCGTCGACAAGGTCGGTCATTCAACAGGCAGGGACATGCATACACTATTCGTGGAAGGGGCAATAAACGCGTTGCGAGCCCATCTAATGGCAATTCATCACCTCATCAACAATTTCAGTATCATCATGCATACAAAAGTGACTTAGATCAGGGAACTACCTCCACGACGACAACGACAGCTCCCACAACAAGCAGCCCTAATGAAGGTGATGCGAGCAATAATAACAATGGGCAGCATCATAGCGATGGTGGATGTGTACCTTAGTAAGTACTGTTTTGTTAAAAACTTCCATTGTTATGTTACAATGCAGATGTGCACGTAAATATGTATATGTATGCATAAATAAAAAGGTCTTTTACGGAAACTGAAACCCTCTTCAGTTTGTATTTATAGTCTATATAACGGGATTTCAAGTTTATTACTGCAATTTTAAATATTTTGAACGTTTAAAAATATAGGTATTAAAATAGCATGATTTTTATTACGCAGAACAACAGAGTGCGATGTTATTCATGGAGAATGCGTACAAACCTATTTGCCTTACTTGTTTTTGGTGATTCCGTTGGGCCCTGTAACGCTGACAGGTAAGTCGGCATAGAATTTGTTGTCGTTTTTATTGTATGAATATTTTTACATTTTTAACGATCTACCTAAAATAGATGCATATGTAACATATATTCGTTGTATAAATGTGCTTTTGTGTGTTTTGCTTGCATCTGTGTCATTATGTAGGCCAAGATTATGTTCTCGTTGAGAGTGGCTGTGTATGTAGACCGAAGTATGCCAGTAAACAAGATGAACCTCCACCACTTCCATTTATCCAAGCTTATAACACCACAAAGGCTAGTAGGACTCAAGGATAATGACAATGGATTGGATAGCTTAAGCATATTTAAGTTAGAGAGGTTATTAACATTTTGGGGAAGAAAGAGAGATAAGAAGAGAGTAAAATACTGTTTGGGGTGGAGTGGAACAACGATGAATTTTAATACTAATACGGGAAGCAAAAGTGTACGGCGTTTTTTCGCAGTTTATGTATGAATACAAAATACATTTTGTAAAAAATTCAATGCAAAACTATGTAATTATTTTATTATTACTTACAATAAATACCTGTAAACTATGTAGTTATGAAGAATGACAATAACAAAACATTACAGGAATAACCATGTTTGTATATGTGTATGGTTCTTCTATTTCGATATGATTTATAATAGGTAAAGTTGTGTAGGACAAGGATTTGTAAGAAATAAAAAATGTGCAATTAAATTTACAACTTTTAGTGAACGAAATTCTTAACTTAACGTTAGGAGAAAGTATGAATTTGCATTTTGTGTTGTTCATATTAAAAAAAATTTAAGCACATAATATAACATTTTTCATAAAGGCTTTTCCAGATTTGTTTTTTCAACTTTCCTGAGAAAAGCTGGATTTTTTACGACAGAGGTAAAAAGTGGTCGAGTTAAGTGGTTTTCGTCGTTTTGTAGTAGCTTCAGCTATTAGTTGATAATTTGAGATGTTAATGGTAAATAGTGGGATAACTTTATGGAAGGGTTTTCGTTTTACAGCTTAAAAGTAGAGCTAGGACCTCATCAACAGTCATAGTTGTTATGCATTTTATACAGCTTACATGCTACACAATTTTAAAGTTGCAACATAGTAGATTGCAATATTAGTTGAATTATTATTAATGCACCTAAGTAGTAGTACCATGTCTCATAATTTAAGTTACTCATTACTTAAATGCTCGCTTTCTTATATCTATATAGGTATATTGTGTTCTTGGTTCTTATTGACACAACTACATATGATTCAAAATTTGCCTTGTTATAAAATTACTATCAAAATATAAAGAGTTGGGAAAACAACATTTAAAATTTTAGGAGTACCTTTTGTGTCCTTCTGATTGAATGGTCAGTTAACAAGAGCCTAATGGAGGTAGAGAGACCTAAGATACTAAAAATTTACTTGCTTTTGCCCATGTCTGAGTCTGCTGAAGGTTTAACACAGCAATTTATAGCTTATGTAATAAAACCCGACTTTACTAAGTTATGAAGCACTGGGAAAGGGTGGAGGTTCAAGTAATTTCCTATAAGAAACCGGATCCATAGGATTACATACAAATGACAGAATGATGCTTATAGGGCTCAAACCTGGGAGTTGGCAACCCTAAATCTTACCAGGTAAGTTCCATTTATACTCCTCAAGTGACAAACACACGACACACTAGCACATTTACTTAGCAAAGTGGTAAAGGTTCTTTTCTCCATTCCGGACATAATTTTGACTTAATTCATTTAAATCTATTTAGTGTCTAGATTATGATCCCAAAATATTAATTGATTAATCATTGTTTTGATTTTTGTAAACCGTTTACACCATAATGCGAAGCATGTGTTAACTTTTCTTACGGTGCAGTTGCACGTGATCCACGCTTTCTATCCAGCAATTACAATTAACATCGTGCGCATTATTACGTTTCTATAAGATTACACAGTAGTCCCAGTAGGTTTACCGAACTCCCCAACCAATTTTACTCCCCAGTCCCGTTGCGATGATTAAAATAAAAGCAGTCTTTGATTAAGGAAAAAATCTGACTTATATATGAAGGAATCGAAGAATCGAGTCATCAATTAAATACTTTAAGTCCTTTAAGTTCAGTTCATCAACTTGAATTTTCTTTACATGATAGCGTTACAAGAAAAGAATAATTTATTAAGCATCCACCGGAGTAAACTGTCACTCATTTGAGTCACTAATGACGGTGAGTCCATCATGGGACAAAAATGCATATCTCCCTTTTGGTTATACTAAAATAGAACTTACAGTCTGATTTTCTCTTAAAATTACAAAAACTATAGGTTGCAGATAATGGAACGGAACTTTGAATTATTTACTACGAAACAATTAACAGATTACACCAGTTCTTGTCGAAACATGTTAATATTACTTGTATTTTCCTTTGGATTTCAGAGATTATGGATAGCGGCTAAGTTATAGAAATCGAGGATACCTCAGTTCAGTTATCACCAAGAGTTGAAACGCTTGGAAATAATTAGTTTAGAAACTTCATTTAGGGCCAAGCAAGTATTTATACATAGAAAAGGGCCATTCCTAGTAATAAAACCATACTGGGTTGGTAAGTGTCAGTGTTTCTACCGATAAAACCACATTTAACACCACCCAAAATGGGAGAAAGTTTTACAAATTTCCAACGCAGAATGTGGCGTACACTTGCCCGATGTGGTGTGTGTCGATATTACATTGACATTTCTGACAAAGGTCACTACGTAATCAAACAGGGGACAATTGGGACTTGTCTGTTTTGGCTATTTTGGATAAACAACGCAACAAAGTTTATCTACCACTCTCTGACATATCATGGTCTTCTGGGAGTTGAAGTACATTTCTTAGACCAAATGTCCATTTGGGACTGGCTTCTCATGTACTTGCATGTCTTTATCGAGTGCATGGTTTGGTATTTCAAATACCCCATGTGGGAAAACTTGTATAGACAATGGGAGCTTCAGGAGGAAATCTATCGGAAATTGGGAAGACCAGTGGAGGCAGCACAAAAAATAATGAGAACTGATTTCATTAACTTTGTCGTTTATGGGTAGGTTCTCGACTTTTTTCGCACTCAATGCTTGTAATTAATAACTTTCAGATTTACTAGTTGTCTAAAAAATAATACACTCTACTTTAGGGGTGTTTGTATTGTTGGAACATTTGCCTTGGCAGTCCAATTCTTTTACACACCAAAGTACGCCTTGAATACGTACGCCATCATTCCAGCAGATACAATGCTACTTAAAATCATTTTCTGCATTCACGAATGCCTCTTCATGTGTCATGGGTATGCATATCAAGCATTTACAATGGTTCTGGCCGAGTCTTATGCTGTGAGTTACCAACATTTGCTGGAAGAAATGAACAAATCCTTGAAGTCAATCTTAGCTTTATCTTTTGATACCTGCAAGATGCATAGTAAGTGAAATAAATAAACATGTTCCAACAATATTATGGTAGTACAATGACATTTTAAAAAATCTGACTTAATTTGTTTCCTCCTCTCGTTTAAAAATTTGGACCAGCTTCTGACATAAACATTGAAAGCTTAACTAAGCCACATCCACAACAAGCCGTAGCCGACAATACCAGATTCATTGCACCCGGAACAGAATACAATATCCGGGAACTGCTTTATGACTACAAAAAGATCACAATTTCCTCCCAATTTCATAACCAATGGATTGGGAAGGTTATGGGAATTCCGGAAGGGATAAACTATGGACAATTCGTATCCGACGTGTTTATGTTGATTCAACTTCTCAAAGAGCCAGAAACTGACTATTTTGGTGTATTCTTCTATATAATGGATGCGGCGTTTGGAATGATTATGATTTTTAGAATGTTGATAATTCTCTCGCGTTTGTATCCTCAAGCTGAAGAGTTCATTTGTGGTCTGAAGATTTATGCGTCGTTGAATACTCCATTGAGGAAAGAGCTATTGAAAACTATACCGTCTCTCAAGATTGCATCTGCAAAGCTGACGGGATATACGGTCAGGCCACAGTCTGTCCCTATTGGAGTCAACGTGTTGATCAATTGGTATATCGCGGCGGCAATGTGGAAACGTCCGGATGACCCATCTCGAAGGACGTAGGTTTTTTGGGACGGACAAACATGAAACAGAATTTACAATATTTACATTCTAATTTTCTCTTAAAATTACAACAACTTTAGGCTGCAGATAATGGCACCGAATGGGCTGGGCTCGTTAAATGTCTATACGCAGTTTTCAGTTGAGTCCTTCCTAAAATTTATTAAATCACTGTTGACTATATAAAACAACCCCGCGTACTCCGTAGCTAAAACTAAACTGGAATAAACTGGGTTTTACTGGTATTAATATTGGATGGTAGCCAATGGTATGTAATTGAGGCTAATCCATAGATATTCCTAAAGAATTTACTTTAAACTTTCCTACCTGTACTAAACCAAAACTGAAACGAAACCATTTCTCCCTCCTTGATTTGTAAGCTTGGAAATGATAAGTAACCTCCATGCATTTAAACAATGAGAACTCTTTTGTTCCCTCGTTTTTAAAGTTTTTGAAATAAATTGGGAAGATGAACAAAAATAAAATAAGAAAAATGGGAGTACAAATGGGACTTGTATATTCTGGCTTTTTTAGGAAAAACAATTCATCCATTTTTTTATATTTATTAATACTTCATGTCTTAAACAACGTAGGTGCATATAAACAGTTAATGTTGATTTGAAACTTGAGGTCCACAAGTTTATTGAGAACATGTGTAATTTTTTATGAATCCCATCACGTGGAAAAACTTGCGCTTGCAAACGTGCACCATGCACTCGTTTTCATGCCAAGCGTAACGTGGTGTCACAGCCCAAAAATTGTTTTTAAATGCTTGCTCCAGTGGGTTATAATGTATTTTAAATGCTTTTTCGACAATTTCAATAAACACATTTATCATTTTCAAACCACTTTGTTGGGCGAACTGGTTAAGAATTAGTAATAATAGTAAGGAGTAGCGATTGTTGTACCAAGGTTAATGCTAAATTTCTTTAAAACAAACTATTTTATTTTCTATGAGTTTTCATATTAGGCATAGACAGGATAAAAAATGAATTGCGAGTGACCAGCTAAGTGACTGATTTTATATCAAGAAAGCGTTCATAAAAGCAAAATATTTAGTCAACACACACCGTTTGAAAAAACTTGATCCATTCAATATTTATCATTATATCACGCAAGAGTAAGAGTAGAAAGCTATATAGCCAAATTGAAAGCATATTATTTTACGCCCCGTAACATTCAAAATCAACATTCGAGCCGTATTTCTTCTTCAGGTTTTCCACTACATGAATTAAACTAAATGTAATTGTTTGAAACCACACTTTAGATGAAAAAGTAATAAGCGTATTACTGAAATCCCTGTGCAAAATTAAAATGACTATGATTATGGACTCCAACATTAGTTTTGCAGTCACATAATTTTCATGGAATTTATAGTTTGTGTGTTATAAGCGTGAGGAATTAAAAGCAACAAATAATTTAATTTAATTGCTATAAGGTCGAGGATTTACACTACTAAACATTCTCCTTTTACAACCTTCAACGCAGAAATCTGTCCATGAAATTAGCTACTAATGAATAATTGTACATGAAGATATTCTTAATAGTTTATAACCACCTTGGCAAATAGCAAATACCAAATTTTCAGAATAGTGCCTGTAAAAATTTAAAGGGTTAGCCTATATAAACCTCTCTACATTTAAAATCCAAATGCATTCACATGAATCCCACAAACAAGGTGTTTGAGTTTGTACAAATAATCGTGTCTGTAGGTCTCCGGAGAAATCATGGTTGAAAGTTTCACAAATTTCCAACGTCGTATGTGGGAAATTCTATGCAACTGCGGCATAGTACGATATTACATT
>JAHZNG010002156.1:0-13684 GCA_027744375.1 Orchesellides sinensis | reverse complement strand
GTTTAATCCTTCTAGGGAAAATAGCTCTTACGATTTCTTTACACTTCAAAAGAAACATTTTTGTTTCAGACCATGTGGGCGGTGTTGTTGTATAAATATACCTAACCTTATTGTAACACCAACTCGAGGCACCAGTTTAAAGTAAGTTTATGTAGAGATGGTATCCCTAATATAAACGTTTCCCCAGTAGAGAGCCCATTCGTATTTGCTCATTCTTAACTGAAGCTTAATACAACAAAACTACTACATGCGTAGAGGAGTCCGTGTGAAAAAAAGTTTGAGCCTTGAATGAATCCTGTCGGAAGGCAAAAACACCGCACATGAGCTTACAGTAAAATGGAAGAACGAGAGAAGTTTTGTGAATTTCTAAAGTAACCTAACCTAGCCTGGCTCGTTCTTGGCTCGGAGAAAGTGGTACAGTGTTTGTGCAAGAATGTAGTAGAATACTACAGTTGGGGAATCGCAATGAAAAGGTATGGCATGCCTGTTGGCTCTCTCACGTTAGTTTACTAAGCTTGCCATGAAGACTCTTCTACGATTTTATTGATTGAATAAGAGAGCCAGAAAAAAACCTCTTCTCTCCTTTTCCTATTCATTTCATTTTACTAGGAATGCGATTTCTTCTTACGGAATAGTATATATATGTAGCAAACACTCAACTACGTGTTATTGTACCCCAAGAACAACAACGAATGAGAAGGCTCACAGTCTTCCTAGTCTTGTTGATCAATTATTCCATCTCTTTAGTTTCACTCACAATCGCCAGTCACTCGCTGAGAAAGGAGGCGAGCTGGTATTTGACCGTTAAATACACTCTTACCTTTCTTCCAAGGAAGCTTGTTATTGTATATAGAACGTATTGTATCAATGCATTTCTCCAACTTTTGCTCTTCCGTATTCCCTTTAGAAATCTTAAATTCTTCTTCTAAATTGGAATAGAATTTCCAACTCAGTCCAATTTCCAAAGTCAGTGCAACTGTTTACAAAAATATACCGTTTCTAATATGAATTGGACGATTCATTCTTTTAAAATTTATCCAATGTATCCCGGATAAAAATTCTAATTATCTCTTATACTTTCCCTGTCAGTTAGGTAAATATGGTTGTTAAATTAGAGTTCGTAATTAATTAAAAAATATGAAATGATACAAAAGAGAAACATTTATTGGTGAAATGTTCAGTTACAGGTGTATTTTCCTGTATAACATTTAAACATTAAAAGCATGCAGGATACGCTTTCTACCTTTAAAACTATCCACAAAAGCGTAGCGTTCAACTCTCAAAGGGAAAGCAAACAGGGCATAAAAATCAAATGGGAAATAAAATGCACATCAGAAGAGAAAGCCTCTCGAGGGCTAGACAAAACAATAGTGAATACAGGTAATTGTGTTAACAAAGAAACAATACTAAAACAAAAGGAAGTAGCAAACATTGTTTTCACTATGCATGCCGCTTAAAAAAAAGTGTAAAGTGGCAAATTTTAAGTAACGCACAAGACAGAAAACCAACATTTTGACTAAGATAGTTTTTTTCTGGGTTAGTTGCTACTCCTGTGCTCATGGTACGGTGCATCTATAATGCATGAAAACGACTGTGTTTATTTCTCAAGTTGAATCCTCAAAATGGGAACAGAATGGCAGAGATAGATGGAATGAAACAGAGGAAAAAGCCAAATATTTAGTTAAGGGTTAGGTTTGCTTGGTTGGTTGTTTAGAGTTAGTTGTGTACATTTAATGCACAACACAAGAGTTTATCTTAGTGAAAACCATGTTTTTATCTGGAATGGGTGTTTATATGTACATTTGTTGTATACACACACAAGTAGAAACTTTTTTTTGTAGTTTAGCATGTATATATGTTGGACTGTTTACACCTGCTGCTATTACCTGCTCCACGCTTTGTATCTCCAACCACAAATGAACGCAATGAAAGCTGTACTGTTTTCCTTGTCTTTCTCCTCCACTGCTATTTGGTTGAATAGTCATACTAGTCATACATAATCATGTCAAACAAGGCAATGTACGCATGTTTAAACAACAAGTAAACCACAAAGAGTTGATGTACACAGTAGCTGACTCTTGTGTTCTACATCACATAACCACTGTTGCTGCTACACAACCAGAATCACTACTAAACTTTTCTAGGCGAAAAATTCGTATGCGATGACAGGTGAATCCACATAAAATATTAACTTTGCACATTTCTTTGACTGCATAGGAAAAACCAAAGTACTATGTACATAATATGTACATGCGTTGCGTTGATTACAATAGACGATGTAATTTTCTAGCTAAAAATATGAATACCTACATATATATGACTAACAACAAGGTGGAAAGAAAGAAACCAAGAAGGTTTCTTCCATCTTGCGTGGCAGGTTGTCATCTTTTACTTTGCTATCATTGGATTACTCATTTCACTTGTCTAGCCTACCTCCGGAGTCTAAATTAATGAATGTTTATTTTTCAAAGCCTTGAAATGCCCTGTGGAGTTGCGGCATCGGCGTAAACAATGACGATGATGTGGGTTGAATTCCAGACGTTAAAATGCCTGGAAAAACAGATTGTTGTACAATGGCCAACTCGGCTTACGTCATGTCATCATTCATAATACTTACCAATATAATATAAACAGAATATTTTTTGAGTTCTGTACGTCTCTTAAAGTAAAATTAACTGATTGTGAATTGTGTTCGCTATGATTTTTCATAAGTAATTGACAAGTTTTCTTGTAAGTCTTCCAATCATACCCCTGCTCATACGTAGGCATGTATGTAACATAATTAGTCTCTTTCTCAAGACTTTACTGTTTGTTTCTTACTGTATAACCCTAGATTGTTCTAATTTACTCCTGCAAGGATTTAGTACCATTTTTTATTTACAGATTTGCCGTAAGCCGAAAACAAAAGTATTATGTACATATGTATAAACATATACTTACTGTAATATTCTATACTTTCAGACTGTCGGTAACTTAATACAGTACCCCATATTAAGTATTGGATTTCAATTTCCTCAAACGTACATATTTAGCTACTTTCCGTTTTCGTTTTCCTAGAACCCATCTACTAAAATCTAAACTTTCCTCTGCAACCAAAACCTGTCTCCCTTTATTTAAAATGTCCCCAGAGGTAATCAGTTTGTTGTTACGTGTTGTTGCACTCCGATAGACTCGTGTTGATTTCGGGGAAATGTAAGAAGTAATGTAACGTGATGACTTCGAAGTACACAGCCACAACGCACATTCCCTGGAAACAAGCTGGTTTGGCTGCGGTCACTAATTCATTTCCACTCGGTAACCAGAAAGGAGTTAACTCATTTCAGATAACTCATTTCAGACAGGGAGGCAGGAATGACAGCTTTGATCATGATGGTTGGGTTTATCCAGATGAGTATTTTTAAGCATAGTATGAGTGTAGTAGCTTCATATAAATTCGCAAGGTATCACGTTATATGTTATGATGCATGTTGTGTTTACTCGCAAATCAATGTAAGAAAAAGTCTAGGCTGCTTTTCGGTTCTACTGGTTGATTAACTATTACCCCAAGTACACACTGCACTGCTACGTTTCTGGTTGATTAGGATTTCCCATTAATTCATTAGTTTCGAAAGTTCTGTTGTAAACATATACCAGTCAAGTTAAGTTGGGTAGACACTTGCGTAGTTGTTAATATAAACACGTTTCTTTACTGAGTATGCGCACTAGAATTTGGTATAGTAAAATTGAAAATGCATCTCGAAAGCTTGCTCATATTGTATATGCATTTGAAAAACCTCCAGTTTAATGCAAGGCAGAATGTTGTTAATGTGATGAAAATACTTTTGTGTTTTTGTATAAAAGTATTTTGTCTTGGTATACTGATAAAAATGCTTGTTGCTTTTTAGTTTTGTGTTAAAAACATTATGTTATTGAACAGACTCTAATCATTTTAATTATAATTTTAGAAAACTTATTATGAAAAAGCACAAAATATTGTCTGTTGAGCTAAAAGAAACTGGTGGGTGCAATCAAGAAATACATACTAATGAAACGCATTACGACCATGCAGTCTCTTTTATAAAAATGACAGTTGACAGGAACAATTTCTGGATTTATTGATAGCATTACAGCAAATAATGAACTTGAATGACGTGGAGACAATTGGCAATGAAAAAGTGTACTCCTACGCATCTCTACATATCGTATACTTCACCACAATAATCAAATGTGTGTACGTCATTCCAAAACTAATTTTTTACTGGCAAACCTCTTACAAAGTTTTTTTTGAAAGGATACAAAATGATAAACAGTTGCCTAACGTGTAGCAACTCTTGTTCATAATCACACCACAATTTTAGTTATATTCATAAAAAATTGTCGGCACTCCTATAATACAACCACATTGCTGCATCATAATGGGTACAAGAATAACAACACGCAATTTAGTCTGCTTTCTCTGTCAGCAATAAATCATAACATCAAGTAAAACAAACAAGGCTGCCACACGACTTCATGATGTATACACATTCTAAATGTACAAAACCAATTAACTTTTGTTTTGTTGTTCCCGTACATCTAAAGGGAAAGGAAAATTACCTTACATGCAGTTTGTAGGTTAAAAGGTTATATGGCTAATGGACATACTACTGTTATTTTGAGGAAATACGTTATAATTTCATTTATTTGTAAAAATGATCGCTGATGATTAGATTTGTTGTAAGTAGCAGTCTAGCATACTTAAATTTGATGTCTTCGTCATGAGCATACATACGTGAAACAATCTTTGTTGGGTATAATGGAATGGTCAAGCTGCGAGAGACCTTTACAAATTATGTAACTGTTTCAATGTTCTACCCTTAATCTCAATTAGGAGGATAATTGTGATGGAAAAGTTTTACGGGGTAGATATATACTTGTCATTCGATTAAAACCAGAAGACAAGGTTTCATATGCAATGACATTCATAAATTACATTTGTTGGTATGTAACTTTAAACATACTGTATAACTCGTCCCTTTGAGATGTTTTTTACAAAGAAATTTACTGTAACTTCTTTGATATTATTATTTTAAAAAGAATAGGACTTCAAACTTAAGATAGCACTGCTAGCTTATGATAACCCCTTTAAAAAGCAATCTGGAAAGATTTTATATACTTACATGCAAGCAACGTGTATTTAATGTGTTGACATACTTGCTTATTTTTTTGTTCATCCGTATGCTAAATTTTTTACGTGTCAAGTGGTTCAGCTTCCAGGAATTTCTGCAAGGTTGTCAACAAACACGCGTCTATGTGTAATAGAGTTGTTGTTGAGAGCAAAAGTGCTTTGTAAATTCCCCAAAACATTTCAATCTTTTAGCCTACTTTCCCTTTCCATGAGTTATTTTGGGATTACCTATGTGTGTATATATTCATCATAACTACACGTAGCCATTCACATCCTTCATCCCTTTGCCACTCATCAATTCATCCATTTTAATGTTTCTATTACTTATAACAAACTAGAGCATTCTAAGAGGACAAGGCTTGGTTTTGAGAAAGAGGAGAAAGAAAGATGAAGGGATGAGAAACAGCGTATGATGACGATGGTGACAAGTTATACGAGGAAAAGGAGGATCGTGGATGAAAACGACGTGACAACCAAGCTTTTTTGTAGATGTAGGTTGCTTGATTGAAAAGGGTAAAGCCACATACGACGAGAGAGATACTATATAACATACATTCCCTGTAGAAAAGAGAATAAAAGGCGTATTATCATCATTTCCCGTGAAAAATGTCGGTTATATCGACTTTCTCTAACTCTTTACAAGAAGTAAACAACGCAGCAATTCAATTTATTTTTTCACTCTTCCTTAAAGATAGCCCTCTTCCTGTAAGAGCTAGAAAGCAAGCATGCATTTCACTTTCCCAGAGACCGAACAAACCATAATTTTGTTCAGTGATTATCACAAATAAGAACTTTGGTATTATTAGTAGCAGTTGAAGAGTAGCAGGGCATTATGTTTTAAAACGTTGTAGCTTTCATGTATATTGAAAATAATATAAGTGTAATAAGCCTTGTCATGAGATATTAAAATTTTTAAAATTAAAAAGTTAGACAGTGATAGGCCAACTTGATAGCACTGTATATATTAATACTTATGAATATAAGGTATAGAATTACCATAATAATAATTACCAGACAGAGACATAGGAGTACCGTTATAAGTCGCTTTGACTGGAATTGAAGAACCTGAAAATTTTATTATATTTCTCATAAAATGAAAGGACACGAGTTACACTTGCCTAGTGATATAAATAATAAATGAAGACCAATATGAGTGAGGCAAAAGTAAGTTGCTCCTTGTAGAACGAAGTAAAATTAGTAAGTTATGAGAACATGAAGTATTTTTTAAAGTATGTATGTATTCATTAATTTACTCAGGGCTCTTCTGTTGCAAAGACCTATTTCATATAAATATTTTTTTAGTCTGTTTCAGATTTTGAATCGTATTGCTTCTAACTTTTCTGCAATTCAACCAGTTGGAAATTTTATTAATGTTTATGGATTTTATACAAAGATCTTCAACATGAACCCTGGTTGATTATTAAGGTTTTTTCAGCGAGCTATAGCTCGCTGGGTTTTTTGGCTCGAGTGAGGAGGTGTTGGAATACTTTTTGTTAGAAAAGAAGCACGTTTTTCGAATTTCACTCAAGTGCTTTCTCAAGCAGCATTAAAACTGGTTTGCACATTGCACGAATATACTCAATGTCTTCACGCATCTTAAGCTTGAAGAGTAAGAATTTAGTGAATGAAATATAAAAAACCCTCAGCGTAATCCAGCTGAGTGCATCTTTAGCTCCAATCCAGAATATAAAAGAATGGGGGATGGGAACTGCCCTGGAAAGAGAAATGATGAGGCAGGAAGGGTGGAGAAAAGTTCCTTAGAGAGGCTCATAACCTCTCTACAGTAGCAACGTTGGCTAATCTTCACTGACTTGTTGCATGGTCACGCGATGCCAGATTTTTTGCTACTCTTGAGAAAAATTCCATGACTTTTTGAATAAGTTCTTACGGATTTTACGTAGGAGCTCTCTAGAAGAATGAGGTGCATTGGTGCTTGCATGCGTATTAAATCTGTTTTCCAAATTATCCAATGTTACACTCTACAGTTCCTGTAACTTTGCGTTTGGTAGTCAAAAACTGACTTTCAACGTACCAAATTCGATTGGAATTCAATCTGTTATAAATTTATGACGTAATACAGAATTCAATAACAACCTAACTCGTGTATTCTATTCAAGTTAGCATAACATTGTGTAATCTACTGCTTCTTTTTAAGGTTTCACAAAAATACAGTGTTCTTTTTCTATTGGTGTTTTTTATCGATTTCGGGGATTATACACGTAAGTGTCCCATGCAGAGTCCATTTCAACTTGGATTTAATTTTTTCTCTATTATCTTCGACGGTATATTTACAATGCTTTGCTTGTTACTAAAGTACATGGCTTTAGACACTTTACAATAGTTCTTGTACAAACACCTACATACATCAAACGAAGCTAAAAGCCAACTGTGGCGGACGTAGAAGAATCCGGGTAAAAGTGAATGTGTTTTATAATAAATGGGTTACACAATATGTCAGTATTCTTTAAAAGCTCAAATAAATGGTAAACTTAAAAGGATGGAGCTTTGTTATTGTTACGAAAAATGAAAAAACATCGGGTAAAGCTTGGGTGTTCTTTGATGATAACTTTCACAAAAATGGTATTTTCTCTTGCGTAACGGCCTGTTGAGCGTCATTGAAATTTCGATTGGTACCTACACGGAAAAATCTTCACGCTTATATCAAACTGGCAGAGTCTGTATTGCATTGGGCGGTGAAAGCTTTACACGTAGGTTAAAGTTATACACCTATGTTGGTTGTCTCTATCATTCGATCCCAAAAATCACTCCGATGTAACCAACACGCTTGTTATATAAATTTTAAGTACTGCATTATATAACAAAGTCCTCTGTAGATACATGTTATTTCCTGGATTACGACTCGAGTAAAAAAAGCTTTTGTATGAAGTATACGTTACATACATAGCTTACATGGATTCTTTGCAGATATCAACATATTATATAACTAATATTTAATGATTGTTTATGCATATAAGGATACTAAATTATTATGCAAGCTAATAACGGTCATAATATTATGAAATACACATTATATACAAAGTCCTCATTTTAATAGTGTAATGTATCCACACATTATTAACATTATTAACAAATCTGCATGAAGATACCATGCACAATTGTAGAATTCTGCACGCAATACATACCAACTTAAAAACTTGAATTTGCTGCTTTTATTGACCATGTTTTAAAGTCAATAAATCAACGTAAGACTTTATTAAAATACCACTAAGGTCATTCTTAACTCAAGTAAATATCATCGTAAAAATATAAATTATATATCACGCCTTATAATTATTGAAGAATTTAGAGGTTTTTTCTTGTGAGCACGAGCAATATTTATGTACGGAAGAGCACAGTCAGCACTCAGCACATCTTCATCTGTGGTCGCCGAAAAATATAACAATAAAATTATAACCTGCAATATGAAATTATAGACAAAAACATGCAGATTTTCATTCAATAAATTCACTAGGTTTTAAAAACTTGTGATGAAACCGGTGATTACAATAGTTATCATAAGAAAATGTTCTAATATTAGAAGGGTTGATCATGATATGACGTGTAATTCAGCGTATAATTAAACCAATAACAATATCTACAGTAAATGTGTTGTTTATAATTACATACTAAATCTTCATAGCCGCCAGCAGCAAAAGACCGTACCAAAAATAAATCTCCTACCATTCCTTTCCGCTCTCCCACAATGATTTAAATCCTTCCAGATCCCAGAAAGAGTAGTAAACTATTTAATCAGATAAAAAACCAGGTCTTTCACAGCATTTCTGACTTTACACCATTTCTTTCCTCTTGTGGCATTCTTTGTTACCGTTAAACCACTACGTATCACCAGTTTTCCAAAAGTAAACATTCATGTGTGTATAAATATGCGATGGCAGCCGGCCAGAAAGCCAAAGCCAACTGTGTTTGCCCGCATGAAAAAATGGGAATTCATAATACATATGTACCATAACTTCCTTTTCCAGGATTCCAGACTGTATTTTGTGTACAATGTCACCCTCGAACTGCTGGTTTTTAACCGTTACGTATTGAATCTTACATACCTTTTTGCTTTGTCGTTAGTCTTGACCAACGCTATTGGGCACCAAGCTGAGCCAGCTATAAACTCTATTTTATTTGACAGAGTTTTGGTACAGCAGCAGTAGCGAAAAAACCACAATAATATTTTCTACTATATTTTCTCTCTCCAAAAGTCCAGAGGCTTACAATTTACAATTTACAATTGAATACTTCGGAATAGTCCAACAACAAGGCGTTATATGGGTTGGGAAGTGAAGTAGTACTGATGCTAGTTTTGGAACTTTCTCTCCTCTTCTGTGATATTGAGAAAAGATATTTGGGATGTATATAGGCAAGTTGTTTCAATGCAAGTTTTTTTTCTTCAGACAGCTCGACAGATGCTTAGATTGTGGTTGGTCGTTCGATGATCAACTATCATCATCGTCGGCAACGATGCGTTATCGAAACTGGAACCACTGCTCCTGCTTTACTGGCTGTGTCCGAGTATCCAGAGAGTTTGCTCGCGGCTTTCATTGCAATGGCATCCTTACTGTATGGAATGGAATGTAAATAGAAAAAAGGACAACAATAAAATAAGTCAACCATTCAAACATTAATTGTATCTCTGAAAGTAAAAGTATTTTTTGTATTATGTCTGTGAGAAGACATCAGGCATCATAGGAACACAAAGAATGTTTTTGTAATGTATACACATATAGTACTTAGGGTATATAGCTTACTGTGCATAAAGCCATTGCTGAATGTTCTGTAGGGTAAATGGTAGCGGGATATCAAGAAAGAGACAAACATCCTCCATAAATTTAATACAGTTATTGTAAACCATGTGGTAGCTCTCAGGCCTAAAAGATTGATAGTCAAATAAACAATCAGATACAGCACAATAAGTATATGGACGATAGTAAACGAGGTTTCCAAATCAATTTTACTTGCGATTTCTTTTTTTTCTCCAATTACAATACTTACGAGTATTTTTGGTGCTGAGATTGAATCCACTCCTCAAACTCGGATTTTTTGGTTGTCCTTGATATGTAAACAACGGAAGCTTCCTTATCAAAGCCTTTTTCCTTGGTAAAAGTAAATTTGAAAAATTAGAGAAAGGCAAAGCAAGAGAAAATATATACGGATGAAAGGAATGGATATGAAAGTCGACATTTTCTTTATGGAAACTGGTTTCTTTTGATGTTTCTATCATCATTTTCTCTCTTTTATTCCATTTCAGGAAGTACCCACACTTATAAGTTGGTTTTTTTGTTGCCATTTATATATATATATATATATGTATATATATATTTGTGTGCACAAACAGTTTATTTCATTTCGCTTCACCACACGATGACTTTTGAAGAGAAGAAGGAAGAGGAAGCAGATGTAAATCTACAAATAAACAGATTGTAGAATATACATATATATTATACTAGAATTTCAGCTTACCACTTCATGGCCATTTCTTATCTGAATCCCGGACTTGTTATAGTCATACAACGTGCCAAATATGCAGATGACAGGATGATAAAATTTTACTGGAATATCTTTGCAAATTCCACATTTCCGCAAAACTTTCCCTGTTTGTTCAATAAAAATACGTCAATGTAGTATAAAATTTTCTAAAAATGTATTCTGAGTTGCATAAGCCTATGTAGCTGTATGTATAACTCGTAGGAAATACAATATAATTTTTGAGTCTTGAAGGCAATAGGTTATTTTTTACGTGGATTTCCTTGCAATGAGTCTGGAAGAGCATCTCAAGAAAATATACAGTGTAAAGTTTTACAAAATGCTTCTAACTCAAAACACTCCATTTACATAGAATAACTTAGATTTTCTTCTTAGCCGACTGCCTACATGCCGGTTTACCCTTTCCGTTCTCTTTTTAACAATTGGCATTTAACATTTAGAAAACCAAGATATTCTACCAGACTAGAACTACCGTTCTTACAGTGTTCCGGTAATTCCAACTAAAATGTAAATCTCACATAGGTGTAATTCAATAATGGAAATTACCCAAAGTGTCAAGAGTCTTGCCTCCAGATCCACTAACACGTTTACTCATATCGTAGCAGTAAACGAAGACTAACGTCATCTTTTTACATTTTGAACCAAGCCAACCCTACACTATCTAAAGATACCCAGAATCAAACTTTCTCTTCCAACATCCACAATTTTTTTTATCTCTTAGAATCACTTTAACTTGCACTGCCATATAGATACTTACGAAGAATTTCACCATACATTTCACCATATACACACATGCTATTAAAGTTTGTCACTTGAACACCTTATACAGAGAGAAAGGAAACAACTATTGGGCCTGTCATATCATTTATGAATTTATAGGATGATGATAATAGCGGAGTATCAGATTTATAAGAGTTTCTCCAAACTCACTTTCTCTTTGTTCGCTCTCCTATCTTCTGTTGCTGCTCCAATTTTTCCCGTTTTCTCCTTTTAGGACATCTATTACTATCTATATACCACTTGATTTTTTTCTTTGTACTTAGTTTACTCAAATCTTTCCACTTTTTCACTTTTCATCTTTTCATGATAAAAAACCCCACACAATTGCTGCATACTTTTTCCTCTTCCCTAAGAATGCAGTGAGCGTATGTCGTCGTATTGTTAGTTTGGTCCTGAAAGTTTTCACTTAAGGAGAAACTGATCCTTGCCGCCTGTATCGAACAGACAGTCACTGTCAAAACACGCTGCTACCTCTACATACTTTCCCAAAAGAAAAGAAGTTAGAATGGCAAAAGGAAAATAACAAATCACACATCAAAGTGACTTTCCTAGTATTTTCTTTTTTGCTATCTAAACGTTTACTATACCAGTAAATTTATAAGGATTCATCGCTAATGTACAAGTCATTTTTCATAATGGAAACTAAGAATCTAGCAAACTTGCTCATCCTTACTATTGCAATAGCTCTTTAAGTCAAGCGTATTAATAGTATCCATATTTTACACGTGTATGCGAGGATGAAACTTTTTCATACTTTATTTTTGCTCAGGATATTCAGTGAAGTACAACATCCGTCTAAACTATCCAACTTATTTAAGGTTATTCTGCAAGCCCTAATTTTTGGCAAAAGGGGAGGAAAGCTGAGGTGCTGTGAAATGAAAAGCTCTTAAAAATATGTCGTTAACTGACGAAATGTACAGTCAATCTGCATAAAAGAATATATATATGCACAAGAACACTAGCTAACAATATAATTTCACTGATTTACAACGATCGTAATACAGGTACATATTCTCTATGCTACTTTTACAAGTTTTAAACCCATATAGTTATATAAAAATATAGAGCAATTTAATGATCTAAAGTTTTCCCACGTGTTACTTTGTAAATGAGTTGATATTAAAGAGGGCAAAGTTCCCTTTGACAAATGAAACTCTCAGCGTTGAAAATGGGTTGGTGAGAATTACAAATTGGAAACTAGAAAATTTTAAATTGTAGTACTTTTATTAAATATTCCATTTTAGTTGTGCAGACAGGAAAGACAAACACTTTAGTGCCGGCTTGTTTGCATTGCCTAAGTCAACCAGAATCGGGTTGAGCCAAGTGTAAGTAAAAGCTTGGAAAAACACAAAGCGTATTTAACATGTATGGAAAGGTGGAAATAAAAGCCCGCTGATGCATTTACTACTGCTAATACTACTTCTACATTTGATTTTGAAAAATGAAATGAATCAGAGGGAGAACGAGAACAGGATAAATGGATGAGGATCACAATCTTTTCATACATGTGAACGGATGCGTGCACGCGCTGTTCATTTTGATTCAGTGCCATATATTTTAGACAGTTTTAACATTAGAGTTGGAAAGTAATCAAATGATACATATAAAAATGACTTTGCCGGATGAATTGGAAAGCGTTCTATAAGCAAAAAAGCGACTTTTTTGTATGTTACAACTGACAAGGACAATGTAATGTAAAAAAAAATTACAAAAACTAAGAACAAAGGCAAACTTTGAAGTATGCAACGGGCTCAACAAGGAACAAAGTACGTATAGAGTTTTATTTTATGATTGCATATCTCGTCCAGGTTCAAGCGACTACATTCAACAACTAGAAAAGTCAAAGGGGATAAAATAGTAAATATGAAATAGTTAATCCCACTAGAAACGCACCGAGTGAGCTTGCCTAAGCTTCTTAAAACCGTGGAAGAGCACTCTACACTCCGTTATTCTCACGGATCTTCGGATAATGTGTTTCAGATGTATCAAAACTTTTTCGACGCGAAAAGATTCATAGATTGCAGATAAAAGACAAGTTTCACGGTCAAACTGTGGGTGTCCTCAAACTTTTAAAATATTTATATATACGAATACCTCTTGTATGTGTAGCATCAAGGTTATTAAAAATAGATTACCAGGTTATGAAATTAGCTAGGTTTACATTGAAAAGGATGAAACTGTTCCAGGGGACTTGTTTATTTCCAAACATAACTATTTTTATGAATTATCATGGCAACGCAAAAAATAAGGGAACAATGGACGACA
>JAHZNG010002155.1:0-11530 GCA_027744375.1 Orchesellides sinensis | reverse complement strand
ACATTCATGCCTACATTTAAACTGCCTGATTTATACACTTAATATACATAAACCGCTGATAACTAGTCAACATACTTATGGAGTTTTCAGTGTTTTCATTTCACAGTTGTATAGCTTTGCTTTGACTTTGTACAGAGTATAATAATAATGCATATCTTGTCGTAGTCTCAACTCAATTGTAATGTTTGCAGCTTTATAGGTACTTTTATTTTTCATCAAAAATTAACTGCCTTCTTTTTTAAATAATAAAATATAGCATTTTCAGTGGTAACTGAAAAAAACGGGCAATATGGTAATGGATTATAAAAATAAAGTTTAACCCCAACAAAAATACTTTAGTAAATCGCAAAATTTTGTTGTAAGTCATAAAAAGATCAATTGATGAGAGAATGATCTACTGAAGTTTCTAAACAAACTAGCAAGCAGGAGATGATTGGCCGTGAGAACAAAGTAGAGTGGAGCATATGCCTTTTTGTGTCAAAGCACAAGCGATGAGTTGATGTGCTAAAACAACAATTCAAAGATAAACAAAACTGTTCAATTTGGTACACTTACCTCGATCGTTTGGCTGACTCATGAGGATGGCAAGAGGGGATTCATCATCGTCCAAAATGTACTCCCCGCTTTCACCTTCTGTAACCTGTGGAAAGAAAGAGTAAACATGAGAAGAGCACAAAATCTACAATGTAATCACTAATCACCATTTTCTGAAGGTGAAAGCCTGATAATTAAATACAATTACAAGACAAGTTGTGAAGGAGGGCCACGAAAATGAGAGAACGGATGGATGAGGAGAGATTCTAAACATCGTTTACACAACTTTAAAATGACCTAGTTCGATTTTTTTATCATTTGTAGACACGCGGAGGCCAAAATAAATAAACAAGGTCTAATTTGATCTAGAAATTAACAGGCAAGTAAATGAATCACTAAATTTTTTAGCTCTTTCCGGCTATTTGGGTGCATCCATGTCTTTTTGTACACGTTCTACTTAAAAATACAGTAAAAGACCTTGCTGTAGCATTTCTACGATACGATGCATGCAGAAGGACATCGTCACGTTTTCTAACTTGGTGTTATAAACTTCCTGAAACATTGCATTGCATATATGTATATACTTTATTCTTCCCAAACGATCATGTTTATACAGGTAGCAAACATGAATTAAGACAGAGTTCGAAAGAAGAAACTTGCAACCAATGACACAAAATATTAATCCCTGTACTATACCGATAATTCGAGAAATTTTCTGCAATTCTGATTATAATGAAATATCAGGTGGATTTTGTATGTCACAGAGATTCTTGGGAATGTAACTGTGCCACTTATACTTTCAAGGCTAGGCAAGACATCTCACTAGACGTGTTCTGTTCCACCTTGAATTTCTCCAAGAGCTCTATCTCCTGACGTCAAAATAATCTGATGTCTCCCTACAAGCATTCTTCCTAATTTATCTATAATTAGCTTGTAGAATTAGAAGGTACTAAAACGATTTAGCAATAGTCTTTTATAGGCGACATACTAACGGGAAATTTATTTCTTTGCTTTCGCACTATCAACTATACTAGATTTGCGAAGACTTGCGAGGATTTCAGTAACTTTTTTTTTGTTCTAGAGCTATTCTTCATCTTTAGAGAATTGTGAGAAATTTGAGATTATTTTTATTAGGCTTGTATTGTCATAAACTGTCAGTTAAAGTTAAGAGTAGGAGAAACAGCACTGGGCTTAACTATTTTTCTTAAGTACCTAATAATCATTGCATAACAAGGCTATTTCCAGATCAAACTGATAATGGCCGTACAGAGAAAGTCTTCGACTCTTTGACAGTATGATGCAAAAATTAAATGGAATAGAGAAATCAAATCTATTGATGGATCTATCAAAACAGCTCTCTCTTTCCATGAATTCATAAACGAACCAATTTATTTCTTCCCGGATGGTATCATTATATTGTTAGTTTTTAGTTTTTATGTAACACATAATAGTGCTCCATGCAGATTCTCGTATTAATTAAAACCAGTTAAAACTTAAAACTGATGCCATACTAACTAACTATATATTCCGCCAGCCGCTTCGCCCCTTAATTTTTATAGATCCCTCTGGTTTGACTACAGAATGTCCCTCAAAGAATCAAAATCAAGCCAAACTATATGGTTTACAAGTTACCATTAATTTTCCACGTGCTGGGTTGGAAAAACAATAAACAATTTTAAATTTATCAACCTATCTTTATTTAATTTTAACTAGCTAAATATCACAGAAAAGCGTTATTGGCCCAGCGTATAGGTGGCATCAAACACGACAAATCTGTCAAAAAATTGACATTATTTTAAAAGAACACCTAGAAAATGTCGTCTTGTATTAATTTGTCAATTTGTCATTTATTTCCTGTCTTTGCGTAACAGCCATGTAAATCAAAGTCGATTTAAAAAAAGGATTGGTCGGTTCTACCCGCATTTTTTAGCCCAACCGAACGCTTTTTGTAAATAAACTTTGACATTTTCCGTAATTAACTTAAATAATCAAAATATTAAACATTGTAACGTACCTGCACTAAACAGTAATTCAAAGGGTCTTGATTAGTAAGGCCGTATTTTGCAAGCATTTCTTTTACAACATAAGCTGCATTGTCGTTCACTGAAAGGAGCAGGGTTTTGTATGGAACATCTTCACACAACGACTGTCCATATATTTTGAGAGTTCCTCCGGTATCCGGGCCACCGTCTCTTGAGCGAAACTGTGCCAATTTTTTCTCTAGCTTTTGTTGCCGACGTCTCCTCATCACCGCTTCCGGATTCGAAATAGATCGTGTGAAGCTGGTCTCGGGAAGTTCTAAAGACATAAAAGATAAATTATTGGTTTTTCACTCCCACTTTAAATTATTACATGTGCGAAAAAGTTACAACACAAGGCTATTTCTAATCTTAATAAGTCGCTGGAATTGTTAATATCTTTAACCGTGATTTAATACTATGTAATACTGGTTGGACCTGTCATAAGACTCCGATAATATTTTATTTAATTTTGCAAGTAAATGCAACAACCCACGCATGATTTTATTGAAGCACGTTTTGAAACCATTTTGTAGAACATCTAATAAGTCCATTGTAGTTACTCAAATTGATAAACAGTGCATATGTAAATCAGGTATGTTATGGACAAATCTATCCTTTATTACAACAGGAGACAATTTCTCATAGCGTTGTTGCAACTAATTTTATAGTACATATATGTGGTATGTAAATAGAGACATTAAAATAAGTAAATTGTTTCCAGCCACTGGAGTGGACTCGATGGATATGAAAATTATTTCATCAATACATTAAACGTTGTATGATGTTATGCAAATGTACTTGCTAGTGAAAATACATCACGTTATATATCTATCTAATATCTTTTGAAACATCATTCATGGCAGGGGAACAATAGAAATTATATAAAAGGGATTATTATGTATTTTAATTTCAATGGTGGGCAGTAGGGACTAGAGTTAGAGCTTTCTCTTCCTTCTTTCTATTTGTTACATTTACTCACAAAGTTTCCTCTTGCTTTATGTAACTTCATTACTAGACTAGAAAATTCATTATCAACTTTCCTTCTCTGCCTTCCCATCATCCCAATTGAATTCAAAAGTAACTGAATAATTCACATTTCTACTTTGCTTGGTCTCTCTCTGTCCTAATCATTTGGAGAATAACTGGAAATCATGTAACTTCATAATTTCTACAATATATTCATTAACGCTTTTTAATTCCGGTGAGGTATAAAAGGAGAAGCAGAAATTTGCCAGCTTGCATGGCGTAATCTCTTGTGCCACCTCCGGGCAAGGTCTACCCAAGTAATTCATCTCAGGCTATTTATTCTATTCATCCGTACCAATTTTGAGATTAAAACTATTGGGTATTTTGCAGAACGAAAGATGAACCTACACTCAAAATCAGGATTATTTTAGAGTTACATTCTAGTTTACAATTGAATGCAAAACATCTATTGTGACATTGTGAGCAGAGCCTTGGCACACATTTATATTGATTTAAAAATGGTTACATGATGTATAAATATAAACTCTCTTTTTTCATTTATTAACTACATATCCCAGAGTAATTTCCGTGTAATCAATTGAATTGTTTGCTTCCTGATTCTCTATAACATAAACAAAACACTTCGCCGTAAGCAAATAAATTCTTTCCTTAAAATTCTCTCTATATTCAACATCACAAAAGTTGCAAAATTATTATTAATTTAAAAATATTTTTCCCGGATAGAATGCCGTCATCAATACAACTATGTAGTTGTTTAAAATAGAAAATGCTTTAAAGATATTCATTCTAAACATTTATTTCTCCGTATTGATTTACTAAATCAGCTGAAGAAAAGATGTTTTATGCTAGTTGTCTGTCTTAATTGTATATTTGACTCTACCTTAAAGTTAGGAACTGAAAATAAATTTCGTGGAAAAACTGGACTACGGTTTATATTTAAGTTTCCAACAGTTTAGTTTCAAAAAATACATTGACTAAACATGTGAATTATTCCAGTAAAGCACAAACGAAATTCGAACAACAATTCCGCATCGCCCAGGCAGAAAACTTATTTGAAATTGAAATATAAGTAAGCCTAAACATTAAATTTGAGAGAAGTTTGTTCATAGTTTTCATTTTTTAATTGAGACCGTTGTGAATTTTGTTTGAATGTCACAAATTTAAAATATACTTAAAGTTTTTAAAATAAAGTTCCTACGTTGAACTACAAAATGTATCCCGTTTTATAATAAAGCTAAACCTATCCCTCAAAGTCCCAAGCTTTCGTGTGTGCTCAATTTAAACTTCCGTTTTCAAGTCAAACGCCCTTTTCTCCATTGCTTAATTCCTCACCCTTTACAAAAGGAACTACATTTCCCGAGCAAAACATTCATGCCTACCCAAGCGTAAACATTTTATTTGCAAGAATGCACATCAAAACTCACAAATAGCTTTCGGTCTTCTTATTTCAAAGTGTAAAACAAAGGTACAACATTGTACCTTCGTTTACACTTTTTACAACTGTGATAATGCCATAACGGTCTTTCGTTATTTACTCCGTGGCAGCATCAGCACAAAACCATTCACGAAAGGAAGTTAGAACACCACATGGCTTTTTTAGCTGTGCACTCTCTTCCCTCAAAAAATAATTTAATGCTTGGGCATCCTTCTATCTAACATTGCGAATTTCTGAGAAAACGAAACGCAAAGGAAACAAAAAGACATGGAGTCTCAGTAGATGCATATACCCTAACGCAATTAAAGTAGACCAGTTCAATCGAGTGTCCTTTAACCTTCTCACTAACTTATTGTAAGAATATTTTGTAGTGCGCTTTAACTGGAAGCTATCGTTTATAGTAGGCACGTGTTAGAGAGCCGCAAACTTGTCAAATTATAAAATAGATCTGAAAACAACTTAATTCACAGAATTTTATGTTTAAAAATTTGCATTCATATTTTGTTATTCAATTTGAAACATACCATTATAAAGCTTCTCTGCAGCACTTTTAGCCGCTTCAGCAGCTTTAGTCTTCTCTTGTAACTTTTTCAATTGTTTCTTCTCCCGTTTGCTCAACTTCCTCTTAAAACTTTCGCTTATTGTCACTTCAGGAATGGTTTTGCTTGGCTGTAATACAAACAAGAAAAACTTAATCAAGAATACGTTTCAAATTAGTAACAAAATAATAATCAGAGCATGACCAATGCTTAATTACTACATGAGCTGCAAAACATAAACACATCACATCAAAAAGCATTCGTTGTTATTTACGGTGCAACTGAAACTTTATAATGAATAACGTAATATAACATAAAAAGTTAGATAAAAAGCGGTGATTGTTATTACTGAAAAGTCCATCCTGAAAAAATTGAGATGAAACAGTTTTTGGTTTGAAAATAGTTTGTAACCTTCAAAATACTACGGACAACATATATTTCATAAAGACATCTTTGTATTCTATCTAGGTTTTTACATCCTGACACTAACGAGGCAATGACATAACCATTAACCACTTATTTGATGGTCATGGGAATCCTCTTTGTAGATAAAATTAAAAAGCCATTAGCACCAACCAAAAGTAAGAGAATATAACTTCCACTTTAGTCATACAAGATTAATCAACCTTTTTTGCTTGTGACTGATAGACACATAAATAAATACGTAAACGCAGTATCATATTTGCGGTATACATTTCATGAAATCATGACTCATGAGAACTTCGTCATTACAAATCGTTTTTAATAAAACACATACGCGTGTATTTCTCCTACGTAAGTACTTCATAAAATGGCAAAAAGATGACTTATGGCAGTATTTAGTTTACACTTGGCTCATTGCCCTCCTCATCTCATCAGCACTTCTTGATAAATATTTTATGATTTATGACTCTTTCCGACTCTACCCAATATCAACAACTTTACACTTCCTCTACAGATAACATATACAAATCCAAATATTTGAATTAATTACAAACAAAATAAACAAATATTGATAGTGATAAAAAAGAGGGAACAACTGGACAATTCTTGAAACAGACTTGGTAGCCGAAAGGTCGACGTCCCCACATCCCCCATGTGCTTTTGTTTTGTGATGGTACGCCAAAATATGTACGGGGATTGTGGTGGCTATGTGGTAAATCACATAACAGTTATTATCTTGCCGCAAAATCTTATCTCAAGCTTTCATTTGTTTAATTATTATACTCATAATTTTGACATTTTAATTAATTTCACACGTTCTATCATCTTTACAACCTAATCCTACCTGCTGTTTATCTAAGAAAACAACCCTATAAGAATCTTAAACTAAAACTTTGCTTCAATCCCAGTTTATACATATTATTTACCTCGTTTGGCTCTGAAATCTCAAACAAATCCAATCGATTTGCATTCCATTGAGCGATAAGCTGTTTCAGAGCCTCCCTTGACGGAGCAACGTGAACAGCTTCCGGTGCATTTGCTCCCATCTTGAAATTTTATTTTTGCGACCTTAGGAAAAAAACTTAGTAATATAACGCACAACAGTTTCGTTGCACTTCACACTGGAATGTCTAAAGACTATTACGGTAATTGGCACATGTGTCACAAATCTCTTTCAAATCAAATTATTATTATGTTTTCTCCAGCGTCTCAACTTTAACTCTGTATGGCTCCATCATGTAATAAAACTTATACTTTCACATGAATAAAAATATACTCAATTTAGGAAGACACTAAATACTGAATTGAACCAGAAATATAACACATTATGCCGAGTTCAGCTCTGGCAAGCTAAACTCCTCCACAAGATGAGTGTTACATGTAAACATCCGGTGCTCAAATGGAGATGATGACTGTTGGCCAAGGGAGGAATGCGCAACTAAATTTTCAATTTTTGACAGTTCTCTTTACATTTTCACCACCACCCCAAAAGTCTACTAGGCTGTGTTACAGATTTGATGTTCTACAACAGAATTTTTTTCTAGAGATAACTTTTTTTCACACGTTGGGCTCACGGCCAACAAAACAAAAACGTAATGGCCCACGGATTACTAGGGATGAGCATATACCGCGTACTACGTTAAAAAATTCGACAACAATTTCCTTTACACACTCATCTCATCACTGGTGCACACATCAAAATTAAATCATCATCACATCGCACGTATTATTACAAACAGGCACGTTCGTACACACTCATCGCATCAGTTTTACTAACTTGAGAGATTTTTAGTCCTTGGTCCACTTTTAACTTAATAATATGAATTAAATGGCTTGCCTAAAAACTTTGCACGCTTCACTGTAGTAGATTAGACATACAGAGAGCTCAATGTAACGTAATTCATTTTTGTGTTTTAACGAATTACACGGCTCCGCGGTTGCGTTGTAAATATAATTTGTTTAGAGCAGTGTGTTATAATGATGACGATTGCTAAGGCATATATAGGACTGAATTCAATCTATAATCCTTTGTTTTAAATTTGCTTTAATTCTTTGTGTTAGAGCTTTAGCTTTGTTTGAAATTTACAAAATCCCATGTATTTTTTAATTCATTCACACACGTACAGTAGGAAGGACACAAATTTGTCTGCACATGAGCTGTAGTTGCTGACTGACACAAATTATTGGCATAGGTATTGTATTCGACAATTCTGATGATTTATCAAGATTTCTTTCTGATTGGGATGATGATGATGATAATCATTGATGCTTTTGCTTAATAATGGTCAAATGTCTGGGCTATCAATAAAGCAGTCTATCTAAGCCCATAAATGTATTATGTACAATCTGGTATCTTGTTTGTTAGGTGCTTGCAAACAATAAAGAACCAGATGTAAGTATTACACACGCGACACACGCTTAATAAAAATGCAGTGATTGCACATGTATCGACAATCAAATCTTCAAATTCACAATAATAAAAATCATAAATGTTATTGTACATATGTATGTGGAATGAATTAACAAGTATTTAGAGAGACTTTAGCTGAAGTACTGCTGCACTTTCACATTCCTTCAAAATCCCTGCTGACACGACTGGTTTTTATTATTTTATTAGCTTCACCCTTTTTATTACTGTTGAAAATCTCTCGAGCACAATTAGAATTTGCTTAGATGTAAAGGACGCCCGATAGTGTACAAATTTGATTGAATTGCGTCTGTGGGGATGGTGTCTAATTCAAGTGAGTTGACTCAAGCGGTTTCAGCTGGCTTCTGTAAGTAAACCGCATATGTTGCACACTATTTAATTAAGTCCATTTTAGGTATTATAAGGTTTTGAACCTCACAGTAAAGATCATGAAGCAGAATCACTGCAATGCCTTTGGTTTTAGCCACGAGCTTGAGCGTTGAGATGGCAAACACACATTAACATTTCCTTTAGCTCCTTAATGTGATTCAGATGCTAATGACCATATATCAGAATTCAGGATCACGCTTCACAATGCAGCTTAGTCGTCATTTGTCATTGGGATCGTTAGTTAGTCCTTCGAATTGTTAACAATAAAACAAAAACAGTAGTGAATGAGTAGGCAATTAGGAATTCAGGAGTATATTTATGGTGACGATGATGATATGATAAAAATGGTGTTGATGTATTCGTTGTCTGTTTGGTAATATCATTAAGTTAATGGCTGGTTTGCATATTGACTATTCAGCCTGATAAACTGGATGGAGTTTTGTTGTAGTAGTAGCATATACAATGCACTTTTACTTGTTGTTGGTATCGTATTATTGTAGTCGTTAATCTTTAATTCAAGTATGGAATGTTTGTATATATTTTACGTATAAACAATGCCGGTACGTCATAAGTATTTATGTATCTTCTTGTTTTTTGGAATGATTACAATAATATTTGATCACTGATCGATCGGAGGAATTCTTTCTTAATTGCTGTCAAATATGTTATCTTAAAATATTTTGTAGGCACGTAACTTTTGTTGCAATCTTCCAAATAATTATATTCTTCAGTAGTTGTATTCATTTAATTAAAAAAATTTGTAAGTTGCACTTGTTTTCCGGAATGAGCTTTGTATTGCATTACATGACAAATTTCAAATTGCCAAGTATTATGGACGGAATGTAAAGTATATTGATGATATTCTTTACAGGTTACATAATGTTCAAAACACTTCAGTACCTTCAAATTACATTTTGATCTTTGAATAAACTTTCCCACTGTTAACTCATATAGGTGATTTCTCACCTGAAACAATAAAAATAGAATAGTTACACTTAGCTTATCTTTTAGTCATACTTTCAAAATAACAAAAATTCTTCTTGTGCCAAGGCCATAAGTTTAGTGGAGAAGATCAAATCAAGTAAGAGAGAGAAGAAGATCCAGTAAACAAGGCCTATACTTCTGATGCATTTTTAGTGTGAGATGAATAGTACCATATAAATGAGATGATGTATATAGAGAAGATATGGCCAGAAGCAAAATGAGGGATGATAGTGATGATGATGGAATGGCAATGGAAGAAGTTATAGTAAAAAACTCTAGTATGTGTATATAACATTTATGGAAAGAAAAGCCGTATATGTATCTTACGTGTGTGTCTGTGTAAGTATATATGTGTAAAGGAAAAAGGTATTATATAAAAGCTATCAGAATTTGATTGAAAGTCACAAAAGTAAGTAGTATTAGCTGGTCAAAGAACAGAAATATAGGGAAGCCTGTTTCTATTCATACGTTATTTTCTATCCACTTGTTTCTGTACACATGCATATTATGTACATGTATAATGTAGTTGGAACACGATACATAAAAAAGGAAAAATTTGTACACAAGGTGGCAAGCATACAATCATGTAATATGGGAGTAGTTATAGTTTTGTTGTAGAAGAATACATACTGCTATGTGTATGGGTAAATAATCATATCCCATCATCCCATGTACAAATGAAATGAGGGAAAACCTGCTCACAGGAACTATTGATGGTACGTTTGAGGATGTGGACTTAGATGAGGATACGTACGTACCTGGAACTTTTGAGATTAGGTATGGTATGGTACATAATAACTAGTTGACGTAAGACGTTATACTATGGAAGCAGCGAAAGCAGGTGCACATACTCACCTACATATTTTTCCACAATCGATTTAATAAATATAGCATTTTAATAATATGTGAATGATGGTGATGATTCTTTAAAGTAATAATACACTGTCCTCTTCTCTCTCCCTTACTTTTTTCTTCTTTTGCTCCTGCTTACTTTTGTTTGCTTGGAACGGTGGTGGACTAGAGGGATGGCTCGGAAACAGTGGAGGTAATATGATAATCAACGGACAGTTGTTGCAAGTTGTAAAATCTATACAGACTCGACACTAAAGAAAATATCTTGTTGAGTGAAGCCAGCAAAGTGTTTTCACATGTCGTTATACCCGTATACCATGAGAGTATGCGTATATGTTAGCATAATAGCAATAATAATATACAGCAGTTATGAATTCATGTACATCAAATAGCAGACAAGTAGAAGTAAGAAACAGGAACAAGTTAGAGAAATAAAGATTTTTTTAAATGTGTATTTTCTTGTGGTATCTTTGCATGTATCTAAAATATGCATCTGGTCTAGCGCCAGTCAGCTTCTTGGTACAGGTTATATTACCATACCTTTACTTACAACAGTTTCACTTCACCGAAAAAAATTAAAAGCAAAAGCATATTAGGCATAAGGTAAGATGTCTCCTCAACAGCAGCATCAACAACAAACGCTGATAATACTAGGTAGCAAAAAGAAAAATGAGGTATAACTGCTTACGTTTAATGTTAAAATGATAATAATAAATAGTTTATACTGTGAGTTGTAAATATGCGATGGCATTAGGTATGCATGCCTTAAGATAAACACAAGTGAGTAATACAAAGTAGTATTAAGGTATGAAAAAAATACATGCGTTGTTGAAGTAAAATCGAAAGGATTTTACATCTGTGAATACCAAATCTGACTCGTTCACTCTCGCTTTAAATCACACAAAAGGGTATATTATATTATATTATATTATATACATACGTACATGGATTAGGTAGA
>JAHZNG010002153.1:0-12891 GCA_027744375.1 Orchesellides sinensis | reverse complement strand
CAGCAACAAAAACATTGCTGTCAACGAAAAACATTTATTTTTTCTGTGTAAAGAAACGTCTGTCTCGCTTCATCGAAGTTAAAATAATTATTGTACATCCCAAATAGCCATCCTCAAATGCTGATAATGTACTGTGTAGAGATCAGAAGTAATAATGAAATCTTGTAGAAAAATGCTCAAAGAAATCAAACGCCTATTTTTTCTGTGAGCACTTGCACACATGGCATTTTCATACAAAGTAAATATCTATTAGTAATCTTAGACGCAAGCCAAAGGTCCTGCTGCCTTGAGTACACTTTTTTTTCTTGTTCGCCTTCAATTTTTTTTGTAAAGAAAATTTTGGTAGGAAAAAAACTCATTGTTTGTTACCTGTGTAATAATAATACATTGATAAGAAACGCGTCATTTACTTATGTAATGTTACTATACGCTTCACTAGCACAAGGCAAATTTTTCATGCATCTCAAAACCTAAAGATTCATTATCTGAATTTATTGAAATTTTTTAACCTTTTTAACGACAGGTTATAATGGTCTTGCGCTTTATTTTGCCAGGTGGTTCAATTGTATTGGGCTAGCATGTCTTTGTTCATTGAAGAAATTGAAAAAAGGAAGACTTTTGAATATCCAAGCTTGTGTTCAAAAATACATTCATGAGGAATGTTTTCAAATAGCATTATTATTTATTATTGGTACGCGTAGCTAATGATTTGATATCGGTTTGTACGATTTAATGGTTATAGGTTCAGATGTATACTCATCGGTAAGTGCAAAAAAACTGAGTTTTTTGTCCTTGATCAAATTCTACAAGCAGTACTCCAGGGCCAGAAGCGCAAGGGCACCCAATAAAATCAGCAAAAAAAATGTTTATGATGGTTTGACATGTGGCTTGGTCTAATGAAACATGATTGATAAAAAGGTGCTTGAATTGAAGTAAGAATAATGATTTTTTATTAATAATGCATTATTTTATTACTTCAATATCATTACGAGCCTAAATAAAAGATTTATCGTTTATACCATTAAGATCCAATATTTTATCAGAATGTCCGTTGAAAAATCAATCTATTGACAGGCATATTATAATTTTAAAAAGGCTTTATTGGTTCGCTTCAGGAGAATTGATGAGGAAATCATTGAAATCACACATGTAAAATGGCTATCACCACAGATTACAACAAAAAAGTCCTTCCTATTTTAACATTGAAGCTCTAATAAAGAATAATGCAATAAGGATGCTAATTATTGAAATTATTATCAATAGAGAATATATACTTTACTTTTAAAGTTATTTAGGTCCATTTTTATATTAATTGTATGTTACACAAGGAATTCTTCGTTGTATGTATTTGTTTCTCCCGCAAGCAAAATATATGCTTGGCACCACCTGAAGGCCTTGAGCTAGACTGATGTTACTGCTGATTAGTACTGGTAATATATGATATTACAAGTAATTACATAAATATAAATCAACTGTTGAGTAAGTCTTAGTGCAATATCAGTGATTTTATGGTGAGTAAGAATAAATTATTGATTAGAAGGAGAGATACGTATTCAAATGTTTATTTTTTGCATCGGTTTCATTTTTCATGAATTAGTTTGTACTGCTCTGGTTAATGGATGCAATTATCAGATTTTGTTTAGGAGTCAGTCTACATTATAGACGATTGCTTCACTGTTTATTTATTTAGTTTAATAATGTTATGCGTCTTAAAAAGATAATTTCAGTTTTAAGTCGTGTGGGGCATTGTGAGATAAATTGGTAGTAAATGGTTATAAGTTATAAGAAAGAAAGCAGTAAGTACGTAGCAACAGCTGAAGCTACTGTTACAGACATACATATTTATTCACACAGGATGCAATCAAGCATACGGTAGTAGTTTTTTCTTGTATTATTTTACACTTGTTTCAACAGAAATCGATAGAGATCCAAAAGGAAGACGATCGCAGAAAAAAATACTTTTTTTTTCAATTCTTTTCAGTAATCGTAGCGACTGATTGGGAAATAGATGGTTATCCCGATACAATTTTACATACATTATATGCAGTTTGGCTACTTCTTATATCAATCATTTTGCAATAAAAAGGATTACTCAATATAAATCTTTGCTAAGCTTCTTCAACATGTTTTGTATCGTGTCAAGGACAATCTCTAAAAAGGACTGAGGTAGGCTGCGTGGACATGTGTCGAAAGAGCGTGATATAAATTGAGATTGATAATATAATTTTCCCTGATATTAGAAAATTAATTATGTATTTATCAACATTAAATACGCTGTTTTGCAACAAAATTTATTTCCGGCCATAATTAAAAAGTAAGAAACGATAATTAAGAAGTTTATTTCAGACGCTTTAAACGGGAAAGATTACAAACGTCACTGTCGTACCTTTGGTGTTTTGACCAATAAAGTCTTGAACATGCTGTGAAGCCGTGGTTTTTCACATGGACACAGTTTGCACCACTTTACTGTGTTTCATAAGGTCACAATTCAAACTGTCATTATCATAGTTCTTGTATGAAAGCGAAATTGAAGAGCGAGCGTACAAATATTTCTAAAGAAATGGAGCCTTACAGATATTTGTTGAGAAATTTATTTATGAAGTACAAGAACCAAAGATATTTTAGTAACCTATCAATAGCCAGTAACCGTCATTCTAAATACATCTATTTATCAAGAAGTTATTGTTTCATCATGTTCATACATACATTCAAATGTAAATATGAGGACACAATATGTTGAAATCATTGTTACATATATGTAATAGCTATACTTTACAAGTTAAGCAAAGGAACAGTGTTCGTTATAGTAAACTTTTAATGTTTGAATTATTGAATATTAAATAAGTATTTATGTAAAAAAAATTTAACGAGTAACATTAAATGTATAGTAAAAACCTATTCGCAGTACAGCATTGCACGTAGATGTCGTTTTGCGTATCAACTTTTCTGCTAAGCCATTTAAACAGGCTAATTTCGAAATCTCAAAGACCAGTTCCACGTTGTCGCATGTTTAAACTTTCTCATTTAAACCGGACATGACTTCGTAATTTGATTCCACATTTAACATATATTGTGAAAGCGAATTAAAATGCTTTTGAGCTCATATGGATGCGATGTCGCACAAGTAAACGTTTCCACCTGAAAATTTCCTTTGCGCGCGTTAATACCTATGAATAGGTGTACATATGTATATTACTTAAAATCTAGACAGTGTTTTCGTCTGGAAAATCTACATTACATGTAGACATGCTTAGTTTCATGCTTATTCCGCAAAGATATGATCTAACGCATAAATAACAATGGTGTGCGCATGTCGATAACAACCAAATAACCATAAAGTTGAGCAACTACATCCCTGTCACAATTTCTCACACAATGTAGACTGCATAATATCCAACAACATGGCATACGAAACTGATAGTTTTTTGACTGATCAAGTGATTCTTGATAAATAATACGCAATCCAATTCAATTCAATGCAAATAAAAGTCTCAACATCCGCCTGATTTATTAACTAGTAAATTAAGTAGGTAGGGTATATATTGGCATCCTCATGTTCCGAGTCATTAATCCTATAAAGATTCCCATTTCACTTGCATTAAATTTCCACAATACAATCGCAGCCTTTAAAAAACACACAGGTATGTTTGGCATGGGCTTAGCTGCCTTGTAACTTTTTTTCAATGCTTATATCACTATAATTCTACTTAGACTTCGTAGACAACCAGAACTTTGAAACAAAATACTGCGATTTATGCTATGAGGTGGACTCAGAAATTGAATGAGAAGTTGTACAGCATTTACAAAAGTCATAATATAATATATATTCCTTTTACAACATTCAGATTCAAACTTAAGCCGTTAAAATGGTATAATGGTGACTTTACTAAAACCTCCCGCTTAGATTTTACTACTCTACCTGAAAGTCTCTTTCTTTTTATAAACCAGTCAGTAAAATATTGTACAACTACTTGAATTTATTTTAAGCAAAAGTGGGCATTAAAGCATAAAAGATGCTTATTATTATGCATCACAGATCACTTTTTAGCCTTTTTGCCTTTCAACCTGGGAAGAAAGTGAAGAGATTTCCATTTCTATTTACAATATACATGTACCAAGATCCAGTTCATGAGTTATGTCAATGGAAGGGGTCTTCACTTTTACTAAAAACGTATTTGTCTTACTGCTACGTGATCCTCCTCACCTTACTTTGCTTTTGTCATAAAATCACACAGGCTCCCCAATACACACACAGGTTTTCCCATGACTAAAGTACATCGTATCAGTATCACATGCCTCGTTGCACCTTTAACTTGGCGCACTTGGAGGAAAAGTGAAGTTTATAACGGTTCCAGAATACCTACACATACGCAAAATAGCTCCTCTTTCTCGTTCAATGATCATTTCTCCACATGCTCCTTTGTTCCATTTCCTTCATGTGTGCAGTAATCTTACTTTTGAGTCTCTGCGTATAAATAATTTTACCAAGTGCATAAGTTCCCCCTTTTCCATATAATGCCAATGAATTGCATATGGGACTATCAAGTGTACATTACATTTAAGGGTAAGGTACACATGGAATCTAAATAATTCTGTGTCCAGCATACTGAATTAACCTTGCGATAAATCCCTAATGTTTTATAGTGTTTGCACTGAATACTGATGTATTCTTAGTTGGTTATCTGTTATCTCGGCAAAAAATGGGTAAATTATTGCCGTTTCTCTATTTATCCGTCTTGGAGCATAACAATTTATTATTTAAGTGGTTTTGAACGATATTAGAGGAACACATTTTATTGAGAGTCAAGCTTTCGGCTACAACTGTCGCCTTCATCAGGACTTCAGAGCCTTTTGTTCATTGGATATAGCGTAAAATGCGTGCGTTACCCTTTTCATAATAATATTCACATCTTTATGAATCAAATCCAAGTTCAAGTTTGTTTACTCTTGTAGCAAAAACGTTAGGTTGTTTGAGCTATTTACTAAAGAGAAGGGCAACGTCTTTTTAACGTTTTTTGCGCTTCTCGTCCATACGCATCCTTTTCCTTTCATTTTTCTCCCAAGGAAATAATTTATGCTAGTGGATTAGAATTTTTTAATGCATCTAAAAATAAACCTGTGTTTATTGGTTTGCATTGGCTTAAAAATTATTTTGGTTTGTTACCACTTACCACATATGCATATTTACAAGAGATTTGTTCATCAATTTCCTTCAGAGCATTTTTTGCTTTCCAAGCTTGAGTATTATATTTTTTATTATGAAATAGAAAATGAAGGTGAAGGAGAGATAATGCTCTGAACGAGAAGGTCATAAAATGTGATCATACTTTCGATCTCGGCTCAGATCATGTTCACAGTATAATCACTTTTCATATTTTCCAGTTCCGTTTTCATCTTAGATGATGTAACGGGGTTGGTGGGATACATATTATGCAAATTTCCTTGTCTTTGTCCAGTTTTTGCTCCATCTATATTGAATTGGGAAATCGTGACGATGCATTCAGGTAAGGAATGAACGATGTCTCCGTACATTTAGGTATTCGTAAACAAAATGTAATTACATGTATGCATCCTTACACCGACAAAGGTATAATAACGCTTCTTATTATTTTGTAGTGTACTACTGTGTCCGTGTTGGAGAAGAGCATGAAAACGACAGACCTGTCATCTATTACTGCTCTCCTCTACTTTAAATTAATCCTTTACTAAAAATAACGCTTAAAGATGTTTTACCAATCACATTGTTTTATAAGCTTACATACACTAGGTGTTTATACTACTTTAAAAGATATCGACATTAGTACAGCATCAATTGCAAATTATGGCTTTTATACTTTTATTTTTATTATTGTCCCCGGACTATTTGTCTATTCTTAAATAAAGAAAGTCCCACCTAAGTTATAAAGCAAGTTATTGAACTTGATACATTATAGCGTTCTAATGATAAAAACTTGCGAGCAAGTTTAAAGAATAATTTGTAGATGATTAACTATTTCTGTCCCAAATTCATATGAAGCATTGAGAAGCATACTAGTATTGCAACGATGAAGCATTTTTCTTATGTTGGGAACCTTAAAATGTCACGCTATGTATAACATTTGATCTCTTCTTCGATCGTCCATGCATGCTCATCCTCTATTCATATACCTAATTAGTATGCATAGCCATGCCAAAAAATGATGAAAATGACTAATATAGGATGCTGCACAACAAATGCATTTTACAATGATATGCTACATGCAGATCTAATCTTGGGAAAAAATTGAACACTGATTCACCCCAAACGTTTCTCACAAATAAAAAAATTAGATATGACAGTAAAAAAACACATGTACTGCGGACACCTAATCACAGTTGACATACATCAAAGGAAGTGACTCCTGTTCCAACAACTAATCTGTTAATTATCATGCTACTCGCCTGCCTTTCCATAGAACTATCAATTTTTATTGAGTTAATCTGTCATTTCATATACCGCCTCTCATTATGTAAATTTTACGTGACAGGAAATTTTCAAACAAAAACGTGATCTTGAAATGCTATTCACAAAAGAGTTTTGGTGCTCCGCTTTTGATATCTTACAGATTTTTTCCTGATTCCTGTAAGTAGGATTTGCCATTGCTGTTGGTAAGTACATATGTATGTAAATCTAAGGCGGAAACTAAATTTTAATATAAAATGCTCAATACAGACGTTCCAATATCATCTTGATTAAAACGTTAGGTGTTTACTTATAAAATCATACAAGTAAGCCATCCTTCTTCTTTTGTAGTGTAAGCTTTTTAGGTAAGCCAAAAAATCTAATACAACTACCACTACCACCATGCAATACATTTTAGTTGTCTTGAAAGCTTTCAGTTGTCAATCAGTAAAGTATCAAGATAGATATTGAGTACAATGACGTCTCTCTTAGATATTGCATGCATTCGGGCAAACACATTTGGCATTTGCATACGCACATAATATTTTTATTATCTTCGTAGGAACAGCTTAATCCGCCATTAGTTTTTTGCATCATAATAATATGAAGTGAGATTGGGCTTGCTTACACACAACCCAATATGCACCGACTTCATATCACAAGTAGAACAGTTTTCAGGTGAACAATATCGATTTCTGGGTTTTCATTTCATCATAAAAATGATTGACGTATAAATGTCTTGTGTGATAATAATAACAATGAGAAAATAAATCAGCTTTGCAAAATGAAGCCGTATATCTTATACGGTTTAATCTTCTAAAAACCGAATGAACTCATTGTGGACAGTCATCATTCCACTGAACCATAAAATTACCATATAATCTCAGTCAATCTTAATTCTACCTGAACAAAACTCAGTCACTTACAACAAGACAAGTGAAGGAGGAAGGCAGCGGTATACAGTGGGCAGTTAAGACTTTTACAAAGAATAACAATAACATTTGTGTAACATGTGTTTAATAAAACTCTCACTTGCAAATGTTTCTGATTTGCTAAACTACTGTTGCCATTTTTCGCTTGACGTTTCACGTGTTGTGTTGATGAACCTGTTGATGTACAAAAATACGAAAGGATTGATTGACACATAATGCAATAATAAAGCAGGCCAAAGAGAATTTAGCTACAAAAAAACCATTGGACATTGCAAACTACCCCACAACTTAACTTTAATTAATGAATGGACTTTTGTGGGCGAGATTAAATGTACAGATATGATTTTAATATTGTTATGAATTTACTTTCAATTTCATACTCTATCGACACATATGTGCCCATACCAGTTTAATATTGGTATTTCATGTAAAAATTGGACCACAGTTGAGTCATTCAGTTATGTGTTTTATGTTAAATCTTATTCTTTCGCCCAAAAATAATGTTTCAATAGTAAGTTCATCTGTTTTGTGCATGTTTTTACACAGCCCAGTTAAAGTAAAAATTGGACCACAGTCGAGTCATTCAGTTATGTGTTTTATGTTAAATCTTATTCTTTCGCCCAAAAATAATGTTTCAATAGTAAGTTCATCTGTTTTGTGCATGTTTTTACACAGCCCAGTTAAAGTCTGTGTGGCATGGGGCATGATATGGTAGGATACTCCATCTCATATTCTATATTCTCAGCGGAGGTCCGTGTATTTTGGAAACGGCTCATTTGTATCGGCATTTTACCATTCGATTCGCTGTTTGGGTGGTGCTGGGTGATCTTTGATCCTACAAAAGTTTGATGCGAAAGGTGGCTTGCTACTGCTGCTGTTCAGAGTTTTCTGCGGTTAGTTGCCTTCGATAATGTCCAAATACATAAATCCATTATATGTACATTTAATACTCATATGCACATGAAATCTTTATAGGAATGAATATATGTACCTATTAGGACAATCTCCAAATTCTTCGAATTCTGCGTAACAAATCTATAATGGTTCAGTACAATGGAAACGGTCAAACCGATACATGTCATCCCAGCTTTTTCTTTCTACTGTTTTGATTTGAGTCCCCGTTGTTTACAACAAAGCTATACGTGTAAGCAAGATGTAATATGCATAATTACATGCAGGATTAGTTCATTAATCAGCTCTTGTACGTCTTCAACACATGGACTGCACAGTGTGTACATTGTTAATCCTTGTAATTGCTGCTGTCAACTCTGGTGGTAATTACATATAATTATAAAAAAGCATTTTACGCTTGAAACACTATCCAAGTATTCTTTTTAATTTTGGCATCAGGTCCGCATAAGTCAGTGAATTTTCTGTGTATCCGACAAAATATGGTAAACATCATTAGTCCTGAAATGTACACGGTTATGATTTGGTGCATTAGAGCAATTTTTCATTTGCCCCATTTTACCACACAACATGGGCCATTTGGCAATACAGTTGATACTGTAAGTAGGTAAGCTAACATGNATTTTACCACACAACATGGGCCATTTGGCAATACAGTTGATACTGTAAGTAGATAAGCTAACATGTTATCCTAAGTGACGTTTTAGCAGTAGAATCATTAATTGTAGCTTAACAATTGATGCATCACATTTTTAATATCTATATTTGAACAAAAGATATACATACACCATTACACTTACACCAATAGTTGACTTATAAAATGTATGTATTCTAAACGAATAAAAGCATGATGGTTCTAGACATACAATGAAAGCTAAAACATCTGCATTGAGCTTTCTCCGCACGTACTACCGACACCGCTACATGACCGTGACTTTATTTGTACCCTAATGACAAAAATTCTGATGTTTTAATCATTACAAATTCAATGAGCGTTTCAGGTTTCGGCAAATGATGACTTTATGCATAAAAATTGAACCCCAAATTAAAAAATATTGTCATTGTGGCTTTTTGTCAACGTTGATATTCAAATTTGAATCATGATCGATGATCTGGTGATAAAAAAGATATCACACGAATATTGTTCAACTTGCTGGTGCTAATTTCCACAACAAAATGGTCAATAGCTGCGTTTTTTCGTCCACGCCAAACCGATAACCCTTGTGCGAGGCTTTCATTGGCGCTTTAAAATGTGAATTAAACACGAAACAAAGGGAAATAAATTCATTTTTGATTTTAAAAAAATGCACGCACATTAAAACATGAGTTATCGTCTAATCATGCTGGATTAATTTCAAGAACTGCAAAGCTGTTCAAGATGGGCATTTGATTAGTATTTTTAAATATTCCAGGGAAATATAAATTGTCTGTGTTGCAACTTTTGTAGAATATTATACAGCATTCATAAGATTTTATTCTCATAAAACTTGTACTACCACAGCATTTACATTCGTAAAGAAATCGCATGTACTATGATGATTAGGTCTTCAACAGGATCAATAGCCTTTCCCTGTATATAGAGTACATTAAGTAAAATAATACTATTTTTTATCCAGGTGTTTTATTGAATAATTCACAAAATGTTAACGAGATGTAGAAAGGATAAGCTTCAGTTTGCGTTTCACTGACTGCAGTATTTGCGTAATCAGGTGGATCTTTTTTACAAAAAGTTAAAAAAGAACGCGACGAATGTAATTTCCCTTTCTTAATACAATAATTTTCATCGGAAAACTTTAAATAGATTTTTCTGACTAACCTGTGATAAATTATTAGCATGCTGTTGTAACAAAAATTGGCAAATATACTAGACCCTGTAATGGATTTTGAAATATAGCTCGTTATTCTCAAGAAATGATTAATTCATATAACTGCCATTTAATTTTAAATAATAGTAAAGATAACTTGCTTTCAGATGACAGAGATTTTCATAATTTTTTGTGAATTGCATAAACTGTAACTTTATGCTTTACATACTTATTGTATGTAAAATGCAAACGAAGAAATAATTTTCTATCCAGTTATTTTCTCAAAAACTGAAAATCTATCGCTCTGCATTAGTCGGACTGACTAGACTAGAGCAGCAGATTAAATAAATTTCCCTAGTTAATTAATATTTTTAAAGCTAATTTATAAGTATTATTCGTATCGTGTAGTGTTCTGTTTAAATCCATAGACAGCACCTTAATAGGTATCTCGACGTCCTTTTTAGTTTTTATACTTCAAGTAATTAAAATCAGTTGTGTTTAGATGTACGCTGTATTTATACGCGTAGACCATCAATCGATGACTACTTGTGGATTTGCAAAAATTGACTTTAATGATAATGGCAATTCTTTAGTCATGCATATTTGTAAATTTTGTTGGTAGATTGGGCACATTATAAGCTTATTATTCTACAGCATCCAAAGTGGCGTTTTTTAAATTTCATTCCCATAGATTACCCAACCATATAGATTGCTTATTTTTTAATCCTTACGTCACAAATTTTCATAACCCATTTTGATTAAACTGAATATTCGTTTAAAATATCAACCCAAGTCTGCGTAAATAAAACAACATCCCTTTTTGCCAACTGATCTTCAAAAAAAATTTTTTATCCCTTTAAGATTTTTATCCCATCTCTCTTCTGTTCAATACAGATTCTATTTTATGAATTCCCCAAATAGTTTAGCCATTCCTGCGGTCCAAAGCTCTCAATCCAATTTACTTTTACATGTAAATAATCTCCACATTCTATCCTTGCCTTGTACAATATGGTAAGTTATTTACGGTGTCGTCTCGCCTGATTAAGTTTCTTAACATGATTTTTGTGTAGAAAAATGAAGCCGTCTTTGAACTAGACTACGGCGATTAACAACATTATCATATTGTCCATGACCACATGCTTACCGTGTGGCTTGGTTATCTTCTATACGCAGCATTGGTAAAAGGGGACAAACAAGACAACCAGATCGAAAGGGGTTACCTAATAAAAAGAAAAATGTCCTTAAAACGTGTGGTTCATTTTGGGAGCATTTGTGTATTATTTAAAAAAGCGGTTTATATTTTTGTCGGCAAAAGCAGATAAAAAACTGTTCATTCTACTTTTTGAAAATAAAGGGTTCGGCATTCTTGATCTTGCGTCTTTTCCGGGTGACTTAAAAAGCTCACAGAAAGGATTGAAAGAGCAAGAATAAAAATATTGGGTAAAAAGAGGATGAAATGTAAAAAAGAGCGAAGAAAGCAGGAGAAAAACGGAATGTTATTAATGGCTCTTCTGTTGTTGTATTGTGTGCTATGGACATAAGTATTATTTGATCAGGTCCAGGCGGATATCCATATTATCTAAACAGGTATCCATTACATCGTAAACTTGGACAAGATAATAATGTTTGAGTCAGTCGAGCCGTCGTTATGCTTCAAAGCATACAGCACATAAGCATAATACTTATCGCAGCACCCATACTCTTTCATTCACCTTGTTACCTTGTGCATCATCATTATCATCATAAAAAAGTGTTGATTTCTTCTGTCTTCTATATTCCAAGCGTCTTCATGGTCGACCTGTAAAGAACTAGACATAAATAGATAACAAAACCATGTCTATCATACCAGCCGTCAGGTCATACACTTATTCTCTTGTTATCTATAAGCATACAGCACATAAGCATAATACTTATCGCAGCACCCATACTCTTTCATTCACCTTGTTACCTTGTGCATCATCATAAAAAAGTGTTGATTTGTTCTGTCTTCTATATTCTAAGCGTCTTCATGGTCGACCTGTAAAGAACTAGACATAAATAGGTAACAAAACCATGTCTATCATACCAGCCGTCAGGTCATACACTTATTCTCTTGTTATCTATCCAATTTAAGAATGTATATGATCCGTAACGTTACATAATCGATGTGTCGTCGTAACTTTTTTAAAAACTCACTCAACTCAACAAGCTTGGCATACTAAAGAAAAAAAATTGCTTTCAATCCATACAAATTACTTTCCCATATGCGTGAATGCCATCTCTTTATTTACAAAACCTTGAAAGGTTCTGTCTGAGGTGTGGTTTCCTTTTTTTAATGTAAAGTAAAATATTTGATGAGTGCTTTCTGGAACTAATATTTTCCGTCTCCATACGTTTTCCATTCTTTTTTTATGTGTATCACAAATATTAAAATAAATCGGTCAACATTTTAAATTGAACTTTTACATATGTGTCTGCCGCAAGGTACAAAGGTGTATGCTTTCCCTTTTTTTGTAACTGTGTTTTTGTAGGTTGTTTAAAATGTAAACTGTAAAGTGAGATTGAATTCACTACTGCTGCCCTGAGCTTAGAATAACAAAACACACCGGCCAAACAATCTACACGTAGACCTGCTCCAGGAAGTGTTGAATAATGGGAGCATATACCACCACAACTGATATAGGTGAGGTTTGCTTATGTACGATTTACAGTTATCCCATTTATTCTAATCTATTATTATTACGGTAAATTTTCAAATGTTTGAGCTGATAAAAAACGACATAATACGAGCGATAGAAGACGTTACCTTCTGTAAACGCAGCAATAGTCGAGCCCTACCCGCAGC
>JAHZNG010002152.1:0-11667 GCA_027744375.1 Orchesellides sinensis | reverse complement strand
AATATCTATGGATGTACGCTAGTAGTGCAAAACATTACATTAAAACACATTTGTTCTTTGTAATGTGTCGTCCGGTCGATAATTGATGTTGGGAGAAACAAGGAAAGTGTGAATCCTTTACTGCATAATGCACATAAAGTATTATTACATTGGAATACATTGAAAAGTCTTTGGCGCACTGTAATAAGGCTCTAAGGAGGCTGCTGGTGTTGCTGAAGCCAAACAAAACATAAGTTTTTAGTGAGGCATCGGCAACAGAAGTATACTACTAATAATATATAATGGTCATGTAGGTGCATCACCATATAACCTTTTCTCTTTCAGGGTTGCGTTCCTCCAACCCATTATTATCCATTGAAGCCTCTCTTTTCTCCTACTTATTTTCATGCTCCTATTTTTGCCAGTCTTGGAAATTCCCAGAGCTGAGGAATAATACAGAAGCTGCGCCCTAAGGTACATGGAGGTGGTTGTGGAAGTACAATATGACCATGTAACCCCTATGTAGCTATAATGAAAGTACCAAAAATGCTATGTGGTGATATCCGGTATAGTCGTTCCGGTTTCCCGTCTTCTTAACATGCACTTACTTTACTTCATTTTTATATAGCCTTAGTTCATTCAGCTGGAATGAAGAACTACATCACACTTTGCCATGAAATGAGAAAACAAAAACGGTTTGCGTTTAGGTTAGTTTACTATCATCTTAAAAACACGTTTTTATAAGACAGGAATGAATACACTTTGAGAAGTTACGGGAAAAGAAACACGGGGAAAACATATTGGGGAAGGCATAATGGCCGGAAAATGGAAGGGGAAGCACACATGAGGGCTTTTGCTTTTTTCTTTTTGGGTACAAAATAAATTACTCGCAATGCGGAATGGAATCTTTAGTCTCTGGTGTACTACTTCTATTACAAGAACTGCCTCTGCTCTTTTATTATCCAGGAAGAAGGAGGAAGAAGAGTTTGGAAAATCATCAAGGGAGCTAACTTGCACGGGAGGATTAGCGTTAGCGTGTGTGCTTACAACATGAGAGATCCTTTACGGGAAGAATTCAGATAAATAATAATACTTTTGTATAGATAAAAGATGTACTGATTTTAAGGTTTCTAATGTAAAGTAAATTTGTAGCTTGCGAAAAATGCCTTGATCTTATATGTATCTGGGTAACTTCAATAACAATCATTTCAGGAATGGTACAGAACTCCACCATCAATGTAACACAGATAATATTCAACATTAGTTAAATTAACTATTGTAAGCAATCATCATCTGAAATCAATGATATACTACGTGATGAAAATTATGATTGATACGAGGAATTTCTATTCATAGCCCATAATATACAATTATGCATAGATTTATAACATTAGAAACAGTCATTTGATCAAGTTCACAGATAAGACACTAAAATCAAACCAGCCGTGCTAGAAATTTGTAACAAATAGCGGAACCCTAAAATAAAAAATTGCTTGTAGAGGGTCCAAAAATTGCATCATGATCAACCAGTTATCAGATATGAGGGTAGCATCGTAAAACAGTTGAAATGTGATCTGATGTCCGGAAAACAATAGGGTAGTTTATACAAGTATATTATGCATATAGTTTATATATACTGACTATTTTAGGTATGTACATATGAAATGACCTAGACCACACACAAATTGTATTCGTGGATTGCCACAACTGTATCAAGGGAAGAACGACAAGGCTGTGGAGAAGAGTAATGGAGAGAAGTTGATAAATGCATGGATGACCAAACACCAAGAGAGAGAGGTCTGGTTGCACAATGACAGGGACAAAACGTAAGTAATCCATTGTAATAGGGTGGGTATGCTCCTGAATGGAAATCAGTTGGGTTCGTTTGTAGTTTGTGGCTATGGCTTAAGTCTATCCAAATGAGCTTCCTAGGGAATTCCTATTTCTTATAAAGGTTTATAAAAACGGTTTGGGTCTGGGGTGTACCCAAATATGCTACACCTGATGAATTCGGTGGGTAGACCTTTTGTCATTCAAATCTTAGCGCAGCAAAATTAATACTGGATTTCATGGTGAAGGTGCTAATTTAACGCATGCGATTTTTTATAGATTCAATGCCGATTTGTGTTAAGCAACATTTGCAAATGAGCATATATAACTTTAGGTGAAGCAAGTCTACTATTTGCGAGTTATAAATTGTAATTGTGTTGTGCTAGGTAATTTTTGCTAAAAATTCATGCATTGTGTTTAGGAATATAATAAAAACTTGCATAAAAGCCATGTCCGAAAAAAAGTTTTCATTTCTACTGATTTCCCCTTGTATTCTAAGGTAATGTAAAACCAAGCCCCATGAATTTCGAATTGTGTTCTTGCGGTGAAGGTGGTGGAGGAAAATGGAGCCATGGGAAATTAAATAGTTCTTCCAAAATAATACATTCGCTTCGTACGTTCCATTTATTTAGCCGAATTGGAGAACAGAGTAAACCCCCTAATTTCTCAGTAGAATTTCAGACGTCGTGTTTCCATAAATGTTTAATTCAATAAATACAAAATCTTCTTTAACCAAATTATTACGTTCCAGAGACATATTTATACACAATAATAGTTATAACAATTAAAATTCGTCTATTTGGCATATGCCTGGAATAAACAGCGACATTTTTAGCTTATTAAACAGACGTACATTTCTAAAGTAGAAGACTAACCCATTTCTAATTAGAATTTTCAATTTAGTATTTACAATTTTCTGACTGAGCATCCAACTTTCCCTGACTGGACAATCTTATCCGTTTTACTTTGCTTTAGTTCTCATCACTGAGCAGATCAACCCGCCTGAATGCTTTCCCATCCCGCCGTCAACATCATCAGTCTAGTCAAACTTGCTTTAGTCCCACAGGGGCAAACAACAGCGAAAGAAAACTATGGAGTGAGTAATCGCAAGTAAAAGTGTGTACGTCATTTGATTCAGACTTCAGCTTAACAACTCGAGAGGGACCCGAAAAACACTAAATAAAAAGTCGTCCATACCACCAAAACCCTCCAACAAAAGTAAAAGAAAATATACAAGTTGGAATGATTTGACTCGATCATCACTTATTATGTTTTTCTTTTTGGAGGAAGCGAAGTGGTCAGACAAGTGGAAGGCGGAATTCACTCCTGCAGACATTTCCCGAGTTCAAAATTCAGAAAATATCCCCTATCCTTTAATTATATACCGTATACCGTAAAATCTCTATTTGTGGCCACCACCTTAAACACCATTTCAGCTGTTATGAATACAGGGGCAATTATTAGAGTATTTACAGTATAACACAAGCATGCATGTATATTTGCTTGGATCATCATCTTTGAAAGCGTTCGTCCCGTCAAGTATCAGCATCTTCGGGCCCCTACTTCATTGGCATGCAAAGCCATACGCAAAAGTCCATGAAGAAATGGAGAGAAACTCAAATGTAAGAAAAGGAATACAAAAAAAGAAACAGAGAAGATATTCCACTACACACTTGGAGACATTACATGCACACTTCAACTTGAAACCCTTTTCGCTCTTTCATATTTCATGAAGCAAGAGAGACGCTCTCTCCGACAAAAAAGCTCTTCCAGAAGTTCATCTTTTTTGTCGGCCTTCTTGCCTTAGTCACATCTCAAAGGCTACGAGTTTGACTATGTATGAAAATGTTTTTTATACATAATAATACCTAATGCACTTTAATACATAACGAATGTGTCCCCTCTTCAAATCAAGTCTTGGAAGCTGACTAGCATTGCAAAAAATTATCTTCAAAGTAACAGCTATGGAGTGAAGTGCACAAGAGACAATTATTTTTTGAAATAGTTTTTACTATTTCATTCGGATCATCATTTCCAGCCTTGTCATCTTTCTTATTTCAAGTGGTCATTTGTAATGCATATAGGATTATATTATTCCAGAGTGCATTTCATTGGCTATCATAAAAAAGCGAGTGATAGCGTGACAGCAGATGGAGTGGATTATATGGAAGGCGCCTTGGTATTGTCTATTACAGTGTGACATGCAAGAGTCCAAAGATCTCTCTCTGTTGGAGATTTAATCTGCTGTGGAGTCAAAAGAATAATATGTCATCTGCGTATGATATGACGTACCAAACATGTCCCTACAAGAAAGCTGACAGGAGCTAAATCATATTTTCCAGAAACCGGTCTTAATAGGTTGGGCTGATGAAGACCAAAAAGTAAATAAAAGAAACATTTTGTTCCCACAAAACGAACCCCATTAAGCGGAGACTATAAAAATGTAATATGCTCCAAATAAGGAAAGATGCAATTTAATCTATAAAATATCCATCAGAAACAACTTGTCATGTCATGATGCTAAAGAAAGTGAAACAAGATGTCACCTTTTTGCTTTGCGAAATTCCTTATGTCATGTGCAACAATTTAATGCATCAGTTCACTTGACTAAAACAATAATGCTAACATGAAGAAGGCAAGGGCATTTTGTACCAAATAATCTGTACTCCTTTGAGTAGCCTTTTCTGATAAAATAGTATTAAAAACGAACATTCAAGAAACGATTAATCATTATGGACTGCTGTTGTTGAAGACTAATGCTGTACATTCTACGGACACGTTAAGCGAACAAGTGCTTGAGTCTATTGGATCTGATGCAAGGATGGTCTTGACATGCAAATTCATAAGAGATTTTGAACGTAAAAGTATGACATATCACAAGTAAGTAAGAATGGATGAATTAAGTAAAATTTAATACTTTAGAAAAATTGCTAGTATTAGTTAAATATTAAATGGATTATTGCACTGAACGGTTTATTTTGAAGCATATCTTTTCTTATATAATTACACCGCAAAAATGGAAAATAATTGCCAATTCTCCAACTACGAAAATTTTGAGCGCCGTTTTTTGTCAAATTGTATTTACTATTTGACATTAGATATTTCAGATACGTGGTCAGGGTATCTAATTTGTATGAAATGTACAATTGTGGTGTTACTCAATCAAGAACTAAATAACGATTGCCTGAATTTGACATTGATTCGTTTTTGCACTGTATTAATTTCTTCTGAGACGCTTCCCCAACTTATAACAAAAGACTAGAAGCTGCACAAGCCAACAAATCCAGCATCTTTCCTCTTGCTCATTTCATTTTCTTTTTACGTACAAACACAAACTCCGTACTTCACTTCAGGCCATAAAGCACTTTTGCTTACGCATCACTTGGCATTGGCATATCATCGCTTACTTACACACTTGACTTAGCCCTACTTACTTGTTTCTTACATTAAAAAACAGTGGTGGTTGACAGTTGGTAGCAATTGAGAAACGAATGAGTGGTCATAAATCTTTTATACACTCATCAACTCATTTTTTATTCTGAGATGACATGTTTAGCAAAAAAACTACTTCATTACCCCCATCATCCTTCCTCCTCTCCAATGTTAAGTCGACAAGCTTATTTCATAAAGTTATAAATCTATTTAAAAAATCTAGAGCAGCATTTCAAATGACTTATGTCTTCTTAAATCTCTATTAATAATATTCATATAAATATTTTTAATATATATCAATACGCTGCCGTCACTTCATCATTGATTCATTTCCCAACATTTCTCTTTACCACGTCACTTTATTAGCTGGTTTCATCTTTGTTGCAAAGAGATTTCATGGTTTATACTTATTTAACGGAGGAGCTGCTCTCTCCCTTAAAAAATACAACTTTTTTATTTACAACCCAAGCAGTAGCTTATATATACATTGACATAGTATATACCCGTCATCGTTTATAAAACAAGGTTGTTTGGTGTATTGTGGGATGATGACTGGCAAAGATTGACTTTGCCAAGTACGTTGTGTACCAATTCAATACAAAATGGATATATTGGAACCTTAGTGCTTTCCTTATATAATACATATATACAGTTGAAACTTTTACGTTGTTGTAACTTTTTGTAACAGCAAAGTACATGACGGTCCGGAGGGGGCTTTCCTTACCATCACTTTCCTGCGCTAAGATTAAATNTGATGACTGGCAAAGATTGACTTTGCCAAGTACGTTGTGTACCAATTCAATACAAAATGGATATATTGGAACCTTAGTGCTTTCCTTATATAATACATATATACAGTTGAAACTTTTACGTTGTTGTAACTTTTTGTAACAGCAAAGTACATGACGGTCCGGAGGGGGCTTTCCTTACCATCACTTTCCTGCGCTAATATTAAATGATACTTTCAACTTTAATTAAAAGTCATGCTGACTGACTTTGACTCATGTGCTACTTTCCTGCTTAAACTTTTCAAATGCATTTTGAGCTAAAAGTAAATTATGTACTGAGTGGAAATGCGTGCAAATATATTTTGTGGGGAACACACATGCACATTGACACATCACGTTTTCAAATGATTTTTTCAGGTTTTCATTGAGGATTTATGTGATTTACGATAAATTGGGAATACAGAAGCCCAACTATGAAAATCTTGATTTTTACGAAACATGAACTATTTAGATAACTTTACCTGTTAGAAAGGAGAAGAACTAAAGATTGTTGTCGGCACTCAAATCAAAGTGATTCTTTGCTGGAGGCTCCTATCAAAATGGACTTTTTAATTGACAGCCAAGGTCTTCAGTTCACGAGTCTCTTATTTAGGCTCCCATCATCATCCAACTATTTTTTCTGTATTCTTCGTCTTGGTATTCAAACAGCGTGAAACTGAAGTCCGAAAAAGGTTGATGAGTAGTTAAGTGTTTTAGGTAGACTTCACAACATACATAACATCACAACAGCTCCTGTCTTATTCCACTTGGGGCTATTAGGTATACGCTGGAAGCTAAAAGGTAATGAGTACTTCCTTTCACAGATGAATTCAACAAGAGTCACTTTATTTCTACCACAGAGAACACCGCTCCTTCGTTAAAAATCCCAGTGTGAACACCTAAATAGGAACATACAAAAAAATTATTGTAATAAAGAGATGAAATTATATTCTTTAGCTGTCATCGTGTACATTGCATAAAAAACATGTTCTGATTCATTTCAAATATTTTAATGCATTCTGATTACTATTATTATTATTACAAATATCTTGTTTCGATTTTTCTTGTGCCACGTCATCTCAAAACATCAATACAGAAGCTAAAATTGGAGGTGGAACTGTGTATGTGTATTACTAAAATAATAATGACAGGAGAAATTTTTTTGTCCATTTTTTGATACATGACCATTCATTAAACATTTCAATTGAAGACAAGTCTTTTAGTAATCCAAACAGAAACAGATGTTCCATTTCTTGTTTAGATCCCGCCGCATGTTGATTATGTACATGTTGTAGTTGGGCAGAGTCAGAGAGGCTGGAAAACCATTATATTTTTTATGATTATCCATTACACAAACCAAACACAGTCTTATTCAGTGTAAAAAATGAAATGGCTAGAGATTCTTGACGATTGATGAATAGTACACTAGGATTGATCACGTAGCTTACTATTTTTTATACGGTAAAATGTAGAATTAATCATTTTACAATTTTACATGCTATTTTTAACGTAGGCATTCATGCATATGTTTTCTTTCACTAAAATCGCTTAAGGAATGTATATGGCTGACTGGACTGGAGGAATTTCGATAATATCTTCTATAGTACGCCATAAATGAAAATAAAGTACGGTACAGTTATACCAAAGGTATATAGATTTTGAAACCTTATGAGCCGTGATTAGTAAAAACGAAAATAGCGTACTAAAAGTGATTTTTATAAGCTTGCTTGCTACAAATTGAGAAAAATGTAAATTAAAAGATCGTTTCCCTTTGTGCTCCTCATCTCGCGGCGCTAATACGATGATAATGCTGGTACGGGCAAAAATATATGCGAAACGAGCATGGAGATGTGTATATTCGTTTAAAGAATATAATTAAGAAATATGGGTATTAAAATGCATTTATAACTAAAAAAAACTCACCAACTTTATTTCTGGGAAGAAGATAAAAACGACACTGCCGGTTATTTCTTATCCAGAGGAAATATGCTAAATAAGAGAAATTATTTTTTGGGATCATTAACACAAGCGAGGATGGAGGAAGAAAAGGAAAAGTTTCTTTTTGTAACCCGTTTTCCAATGACTACCCAATTTTTAACGGTTTATGCAATTAGTGAGGGAAAAAATGGTATTGTAATATTTCTCGGGAAGTGGATCGGAATGATGATATAGTGGCATAGCCAAGAAGAAAACAGTTTTATTATTACTGATAACATTTTTATACTCATTAAAAAATATAATTCTTAAACGCACAACAAGATATGAAGATAAATATGAAAAGTTGGAGTTTTTTTTAAAGAAAAAAGTACATATTTTAAGCTGTTAGGTTAAATAAAGCTTTACGCAAGAGTTGTTTTGATTTTTAAAAGGAAAAATATGTACATAGAGTTCACTGTACCGTTTATAAAGTTAACTAGACTGATTTTAAAGCATATGTCATAATTTCACCCGCAACCATATACACTCTGTGTATTTTTGGCTTAATGTCATATTAAGTAATTCATTAATTTTAATTTCAAACTCAAAATGTCTTTTTAGACGGGTTAACTAGAAGTCTGGCAAAAAAAGGAGGAAGTGTGGAAGAGACCGAGAGCAAGAGCTAAAATGTAAATGCGTATGAGTCATTTCACATTTGGAGCATGCAAAGTAGTTAGCTGTCTGTCAGGCATTTATGAGAGTATTCCCATCTGTATTTTTATGTTGGTGTATATTACAGACTCTAGTAACGTAGTATGTATAACTCATTATCATATAGTCGATGAGTGATAAAGTGAAGAGTGATCAGGTTGAAATGAAATTATGTCAATCTTCCTTAGCGCCATCAAAACAACCTCTAAAAATATACATATAGAAGCGTGTATAATGTTATAATTTTCGATTTTTGGTTACTTTTTTTTAGTAATCCAGTTGTTTGTATTTAAATTCACGAATGAACAGTTGATTAAGTAGCAATGTCCTTTTTTTCTAAATTTGATTGGTTTGTTGGTCAACAATAGAAATACTGAGAGGGCATTTAATACTTATCATTTATAGATTTTTAAGTCTCGTACGTTTTGCAGATCGGATATATTCATCATAGTACATATAAAAGCTAAGCGGACTGTGTTTTAAAATAAATTGTATTTCTACGATTTTCAACTGTCAAAGTGTAAAGTTTCAGAATATACAAGGTATACTAGAGAATGCAAGACAAACAAAACGAAATGCCAGTAATTAGTGAGCGTTTGGAAGCTCTCTCTTTTGACATGAGAAAAATTAATGGTAAAAAGTAAATCCTACGCAAATATTTGCGTTTCAAATATGACTCATCCAGCATACTTACAAAATGTAACAGTTTTGACTAAACTGCTTGTGTAGTAAAAATAGCTACTGGCTAAATTAGCTTGTGCAACAATAAATTAAACGCGGTATTCATTTAAAAAGTCTGCAGTTGAATTATTGCTCATTAACAAAAATCAAATGTGTTAGTGTGCTTAAGGAAGATAAGACTGAATGTTTGATAGTGAAAACCTACGCACATTGTAATTAGGTATGCATCACTAAAAAATTAAAAATAGATTTTAGGCACGATAAAAATTGACACAATGGGCTATATTTCAAAACATTTCTGCAGATGTACAATCTCTGCTCTCAATGAGATCAAATAAAAAATTAAAGGTTTTGACAAGCGAATATAAGAGACAAGGTTTTGTGTTATCAACCCGGATTTTATTTGCAACCAAAACAGTTCTAAAATTAGCCACAACCTCATAAAATATGTATTTATGGAGCAAGGCCTGTGTCTATAGCTGTATATAAGCTCTAGTTGCATATGACTTACTATCATGATTGATGCCAAGTATTTTGATATTGGCTAAATTAGATCTACTTCTAAAACGCTTATAGAATTCGACTTGAATTCAGTACAGAATAAAAAAATGCATTTAAAAAAGCTTTTTCTTTTAGTTTTCATGTATTTCTTTACACTGCGGAAGACCAGTGGGAGACATACGCATACATTGATGAAATATGGGAATTGAAGAAATGAAAATCGGAAAAATGTTGAAGTGAAAAAAGTATGCTATATCCAGTTTTCCCCCTAAAAAAACTTATTGGCTATGGTTTGGTGGTTGGAAAAGAGATAGAAGCCACTGGAGAAAGTAGAAAGAGAGCGGAAACCGTATAGAAAATTTCGATGAAGAGAAAGTCAGTCTTTTCTCTCTCTCTCTGTCTTCCAGGATAAGAAGTAGTTTTCTCAATTTCGTGTGCGGAATATTGATAACTTGCCAATAGAGGAAATGCACAAGAGCGTATATAACGTGGTGTATCGTCTTTCCAGCATAATTTTTTTTCTTTCTCTTCAAAATAGAAAAAAATATCCAGCTGCTGCTTAAAAAGAAGAATATTTCGTTGTATTGTGTTATGTTTTTAGGCTTTCTCCAAAAATATGGATGAAATGGAAGCGTAGAAGAGTGAGATAATAGAGATGATAGGAGAAATGACCTTATAAAAAAGTTTTGTTCATTTTTCATGCTTAAATTTATCTCATTCAGCTCAAGTCCCACACTACCACAGTCAGTCAGTCAGCAGTAAATATATATATATCTGATACGTACTTACATAATAATATGGACTTTCATCCTTTCATCTTTCTCCCTTTTTTCTGAAATTTACTGCAGTGTAAAATAAAAGCGATACAATAGATGGGCATTATACGCTTTATAAAAGAAATATGAAACAATGGATGAGTTTTTGGGTATTTTTAAACCACAGTAAAGCCTGAACCCTTTCGTTGATGAGATTTTTTAATAAAAGGGAAAGTTCTAAATGACAATAGAGTCAGCTGGACAGGATAATACTATTGTTGTAAAGAATGTTAATATTATTTTAGAATGTGTTTTCAATTTCATTTTAAACAGTTAATTCACCATTGTCAGGAGAAAGTTGGAGTGAGCATAACTTGCCTAATGTGGTTACACATACATAAATAGAGTCAGAGTGAAAGGGAAAGGAGAAAGAAGGGAATGTCGTACATAATTAAAAGATTTTGCAGCCCAAGGGCTACTACATTGCACGGTAAATTAATCAATTACTAAAGTAAGCTATATTGTCCTCATCGTGCATAATGTATGCAGTGGGTTGTTACATTGAGTGTATTATGCATGCATGCCGTCATGCATAAAGAATGAGACTGTGAACAAGAAAAATTATAATCAGAAGTCAGTTGAGTAAGTCCCAAGCTCATCAAAGGCTAGCTCCCTGTCCCTATATACGCATTCTAAATGAGCTCCTATGAAAAAATATTAAGATTGTTGGGATGTCATCATGAATGCTTATATTAACAGGTGTGGAGGTTAATTTAATTTAAGTTTTTCGAATTTTCAAACAATAACTAGAAACACCACTTAACAGCTTTATAATACAACGCATGATGATAATTTAACAATCTAATTACAACTTCAGATTCTTTCTTACAAATTAAATAAAATATTGGCAAATAATTGTATCACATTTTCTTCGACCGTTTTATTTTTCATACAAGTGTTTAGGCTCAGGTGTGAACAAATTCACTAAATAGCTGTTTCGTGAAATTTGCGCAGTGACGATAGTTAATGTTGTCCCATTTAATAATTCAAATGTAAAAGCAATTTGCTCTGACATAACAAACTGTAATTTAACA
>JAHZNG010002151.1:0-13093 GCA_027744375.1 Orchesellides sinensis | reverse complement strand
AAGAACGTCTTAAAATGTCAAAATGAAAAATTGGGGCGTTGAAAGACTTGCTAAGATTTAACTAACTGTAAATGAAGTAGGCGTTTTACAAAAGTTACAGATGCATATTGGCAGTTTTGAAAACCAAGCAGTTAAAGCTAGTTACAGACATGAATTATTGGTCCTGGTAGTTACGAAAGAAAGTAAGCAATAATTTTTGCCACATAGGGAATTACATGAAAAGTACGTCTGCACTTCACCTAATGTACTTTGTTTCCCGTAAAATAGAAGGTACATATAATACCGTTTGTTGAAAGCAATAAAATTGCACACTTGAAATAATTTAACAAGCTACCTTATCGCAGAAAAGCTTTATCTTAAAACCTATTCACTATCGTTAAAATGTCCAGAAAACAAGTTTTACTAATTATCAAAAATACATCACACAAATTCTACGCATGTTTACATCATTACATAAACCAGTGCACGAACAAATGTAAACAAATACATTACTTATTTTGTGTCATCCGTTATTCAAACTTTGTCATTAGTTAAAAACATGAAGCTGTAGCTGTGTATTTGAAATTTGGGCACAGGACATTAACCAATAACTCTTAAACAACACCATTAGTGGCTCTTGAACAACAAGAATTGCCGTGAATTCTTCTAAACCAAGTTTCCATCTTAATTCAAATTCCCGAAAATTTCAAATATCTATTTTATATTCTTTACAGGATGAAATGCAACGTTCATTTAAAAAAAAATCTAATTGTTGCTCGATAAATGTGGGTTCTATTAGGTTTGAAGAAAAATTCCCATTTAAATACTTACCAATAATCAATCAACGGATGGTTTATTTTATGCATTCATCCCCATTTAAGCCAACCCATGCCCCATATAAAGTTTACTTACTACGTGCCTTAAGTATATACGCAACAATTAACCTGGGTGGAGTATGGACTCAACTGTATGGAATTGGTTAGAAAGGATGCAAGTTACTTATCCAGAATTTCCTTTGTACAGGAGAAATACTTAAATCTCAGTTATATTAAAACACATAATAAGCTTATTACATTTGCATTGTAAAACGACGCATTTGTTCTTTCGTCAAACAATCAAACATCCTTAGCTCTTTTCAAATCTCGTTTTCTTCTTAAATCATCCTCATCTACTTTTTAGGTTCCTGCAGGGCTTTGAAAGGTGCCTAAAAACTAATTATACGGGTTGGTATAGGTATAACTCATTAAGACTTTTTGAATGACATCCTATTCCCTTAACTATTTGTTTAAATTTTGGTTATTTGCAATTTAGCATATCTTCAGACTTTATGGAGGTTAAGCCAAAATTATAAAACCGATTATAGAAAGGTTTTCGTAAAAAATCAAATCCTTTCCGAACTATTGTATCCTACACGGACAGAAAAACTGTAGATAGCTTTTCACAACGTGGATCCTTACATTCTGATATGCTTTTTAAGTTTTGAAATATCAAGTTTTTTCTTACTACACTGCACCTCTCTCTGCCTAATCTCATCATAGCATGATTCAAATAAATCATCTTGCAATCCGATACTTAATTCAAGTTTGGTGTTGGTGTACGCATGTATGTACTTGTTCAGGTGATTCATAACATAGCATATAACTCCTAGGTTGTGCTAGATTTTCTACACGCCATAAAATAGAGGACGATTTTTTATTGACGAAAGCTTAATTTGTTAAGTTGGTTTTAGTAGGTATGAAGCAAAGAGGTTACAGCAATAAAAACAAATTTTATTGACGGCTCCTTCATAGAAACTTTAGTTTGCAACAGATGGAAGGAAGTCTGCTAGCATTATTATGATGTCCGAAACAAAATCCTTTCAAAGTAAACAGGCATGCACGCACACACGTTACACTCGATCTTTGTAATCTGGCTGTGATTTTACATTTTGTTAATCACAATCACGAATCTACCACTTTTCACTGACATCTTCCCAGTTAAAGATTTCACGTGCTGAGGAAGTCCTTAGCTGTACCCAAACAATAAAATTTTAGTTAATGGCAATGCAGGTAAAATCAGTGAGGATTGCCAAGCCTAAGAAAAATAGCGTATTGTGTAGACTTTTCAATTTTTTGTGACTGGCAAAGGAGCATCATTTGCTTTTTAATCAAGCTTTGGGATGAAAAACTGATGAAAAACATTTTTCTTGTGTTAGATTAGCGTTCGACTCTGACTTCAGCCAGACTAATGTAATACCCAAAACAGCGAGAATTAATGCCAGGCTTAAGATTCCTGAAGCGACCCTCTGGCTAACTCGGAGTAATTTATAGGCCTTAGGCACTTCAATGGGAAAAATACAGTTTATAGGATGACCATTTATGATTGGATTTTATTGCCAATTCAACGTTTACAGTCCAAGGGATGATAAGCGCATCGGAATAATGTTTTTTCTGGGAGAAATGATAAGTGATTTGTTAGCTAGGATCTTGGCACAGAAACCTTAATCTACTCAAGAATGGACAGCTAAAGAAATTGTGTCATTGCTAGGTTAGTAGTGGGCTGAATCACTTCAGTACTTAAACATTTATATTTTATGTCTGTATGTGTTTTAATCTTAGCCTTACCTTTAAGTCGAAATTTCTGGTCAAATTCAAAATTATTAATATCTGTAAGAATGTTATTCAAAAGTTTATATCACATCTTTTTAAAACAAAGTTCAAATATCATATTTCGTTTAAATTTCAAATTTGATCAAATTTTCCAGGAATACCCTACAAGTTTGCAGTAGGGAGCATTATTGTGTCCCAATAATTGTGATTTGTACTCGAAAAACAATAAAAATATGTTTTACCAGACACATCTTCTTTTAAAGAAATCACAACGCCAATTTGAAACTTCAACACCTACGTACATATATGGAAAGACTCTCAAGACTTAGCGCTGAATTGCTTTACTGACATAATATGTGTTAAATGCCTGCAACCACGTTAATCAATAGTGGTCTCTACATATTTGGAATGTCAGACATAACTGCTAATCAGAATGAGTGTGCTATAAGCAGTAATCAGAATCAGCAACTTACATACATACCTACACGATGTCAACTTATAATTTATGTAATGAAAAGCTACATACATATATGAACAGCTTATAAACCCTTTCAACACCTCTAAATAGTACTAGCATAGTCTTATGTCCTAATTTATTTCCAAATAAGGTCTGTAGCGTATCCTCCATTTTTCACCATTTGAAGTAAGATTTTTTTGTGTCTGTGTACAGCTACTCTCATTTTAATTGAGTAATTATTGAGCTCTGATAACTTAATTATTGCTGCGAGTGCACAAAACATTTTCCACGATTGGTCTGTATTACTCAAACCCTTTCTTTGAGTGAACGAAGTTTTAAAATTCTTGCTTGCAAAAAAGAACAATGGAGATCCCGTTCCACAGTTATGGGATGTATCTATTATAATTATCATAAAAGACTTTTTCATTTCAGTGTTGTCAGAAGTAAGCCTTTTAAAAATAAGCCTACAGACAGACACTTCGTGAATTTAATGCAACCCTGTAAAATGTACATAATCCTCGGGACAATGTTAAAAATCTCCATACGCATCCGACATGATTAAGTTATTAATAGCAATTACAGTCAACAATAACGGCCCATATTGCAGTCTCAAAACTCGAAGCAAGCTGACTGACAGAAGATCTCTTCTTCCTACATCACGAATGATGACTTGGGACTCCTCTACAACTACTCTAATTAGACATGCACTTGCAGGAGCATCACTGCAGATGCCCTGTGAAGCTCAAAATAATCAAAGCACATTAGATTTCATTTTGCTACTTTTCAAAGAAAGAAAATGCATTGGCCAAAGTAATGAAGTACCTTAGTATATGTATGTAGCAACAGGTCGAGCTAAAACTGGAAATCGTAGCTGTATATTTGTGTATATTTGTGTATATTTGTGTATCGTGTGTATGTTTGTTCAAGCATCATGCTGCTACATTCAATTGACATCAAACCTTTTATTAGCAACATAATATTTGACATATGAACACCTTATATCATTTGTCTCGTGTTTTATAGTATTCCTTTTAATGTACTTTGCAGTTAGAGAAAAAACCTTAACGGTACTTGTGTCATTTCCCTTATACTTTTTCGCAAATTCTTTCTGAAAACTATAGAAGAGGTTCATCAATATCTTAAACGTGTAGTAATGTACTGTGTTAGCACATTGTTGACACATCACATATTCTCTATGAATGTGTGCTATTTTTGTCGTACGCCAAAACGTATTACATTTTCCTATTATTAGTCATATACATAGGCTCAAACTCGCGAATCAAATTTAGGTAAATGAACAAATTAGAACACAGATTGATGCATTTAACTTGTTTTTTTGTATCATGACATGCTGCAAGTATTACATTTTATTCGTTTCCTTTTCATTTTTTCTTAATTCTTGATCGGTTCTGGTATGATTACATTTGCGAGTAACAAATAAGAAATAGATCAACCTTGGACTCCTTTTGAAATCTAACAAACTTTAGAATTATGCCTTCGTCGCTTCTTTTTTGACGGCTGATGAAAAATGTAGTGGTTATTTTTTAGTGTTTGATGTGGTTGTAATGATATGATAATAAAAGAGGAAAGACCAACGATGAGAGCTAAAAAGTGACATGGACTAATATGATGATGATGATAATGATAGTGGATGATATCCCATATGAAGGCATTCAAACTCTCATAAAAGTTATTTAGGAATCGAATGTTTTCTATACAGCTTATTGTTGCGTGCATATAACTTTTGTAGAGCTTGCACGTATTCTTTAGGTTAACAATATGCAATCTACAAAGTTTTTTCTATTCTGACTCAAGCTGATGGTGATGACACTGAGGATGTTCGTGAATGTCTTTTTGAATGGAAATACACATAAAATTTGCTCAAAGAGTTGCATAGGTGCATCTCAATTTTTTCACTGCTGTGAATTCATTAGGTCAGCAGTATTAAAAAGAGAGTGGCTTGATTTGTTTGGGAGACAAACAAACTAATACAACGCTGTGAAACGTAAGTAACTTTCGTCCACTCAACCTGTGACTGTTGAAAAAGTTGTGTTGTCCGCAAAATCTGAAGAAAGGAAATCATGCGTTCATTTTTGAAAAGCAAAGTCAGGGCTGTCGTTCTTTCCCTTTTGTGCCAAACTTGTCTTGTTCCTCTCTGGGTCGTGAGGGAGTCCTAATTATTATGAGATGTGAGTCGATGAGTGAGAGACTGAGATACACAGCCTAGCTACAATTTACTCATAGGTGCATTTTATCAAGCAATTGTTATACGTACTGACTACGATAGATAAATGCGAGCTAAATATATATTCATTTATTATATATTATGTATGTATGCATGCATGTTATAGTTTATACCTCTGCTATCGTAACTAACGTGGACATCGGGTGCCTGTGATTGTTTCTTCATTCATCCGCCGCTTATCTTAACAAACTATCATAATTCCATTTTTGATACAATTATAGGTGATTTATTAGACAGATGTGTAGAAAGGTCCAATGATTGTGATAAAGATATTTTCCATCGTCCCACATACATCAAAAACATCAAAGCGCTTCACAATTACTCTACTTTATGATTTTCTCATCAATGAAATTTTTTACCTAAATATTATCGTAAATCTATATTTAGTGTACGACAAAAAAAATTCAAATTTTTCGGTCTTTACCAGTGACAAGATAAAGTTTTTAGAGTAAAAGACAATAAATAAATGGAAAGTGAAGTCATTTTTATTCATTGCTAGATTGAATTATCTTCTACGGCAAAAATTAGTCATTAGTCTATGCTGATAAATGATGTTCGAAAAGAAAGTACAGTAAAAATGATGTTGCACTATAAATTTACTTTAAAAATGGTGCTAGAAAACGTTAAGAAGTAAATTAAATCAATGCATATTGGCCCACATATTCTCACATTTTCTAAAATCTTAAAGAAAAACATCAAAATACATCATTAGTGTGGGTACCGTAATGGATTCTTAATGCAATACCTGTGGAGTATAGCTTTTATCGAGCCTGCTAATGGGCAATCATCTAGAACGCTTTGTGGCATCTTTATTGCAAATTCCTCACCACAAATAACTAACTACGCACGTTAAAATCTTTGAGCTTGCACCTTTGTGCGTCATCATTAAACACTTAAACTTTACAAAATGTCAGCTACTACCTAAATATAGATCATTTAGTAGCATTGCTTATTTAGTTCATATTTTAGTAGTTTCCTATAGATGACAGTTTTATTCTTACCGTACATAAATAGAGTTACCTATGCTTTTGATAATAATTGTTGACCTATAGAAAATATACATTGAAAGATTTTTATATTATTTTTTTTGAATTAACTGGTTCCAGATTAACCGTTAAAATTAAAGTTAAATTTATTATAAAACCCCTTTATTCGAAACATTTACATAGATATACATTAAAACACGTGTCGTATTGAATACAATTTAGAGTTCCTATCAGTGCTTTTTGTTTCTAATTTGACAATTTTAAATATTCACTACAGTCAGTCAGTTCTGCATATAAACTGAAGCGTGTATGAAACACTGAAACAATTATTTTTCCTGTATAACAATAATTTCTAACGTTATACTGAAGGACGGTTGTTCTCACCTATGACAATCATGAAAAATGATTGAAAAATAAGCGTGGATATTCATAAACATACAGGAAGTGTTTAGTAATATCGTGAACTTGCGTTCAACAGGTAAAAATGCATTAATTTATGTAGCACGGCTTTTCTTAGAGTACAGCGGCTTATGTATTCATGTATAAATGTACTATTCCCTATCCCATCTTAACTCACCCTCTTGTACGGATGCACGCATGTGTTTTTTGTATTTTATCCTGCCTTCACGCAAACACTAGTGTTTCATCCCCCTTCTTCTTGCTTTCTGAACTTCTTCAGACTTTAAACAAGACCACTTAATTTTTGTTCTGCCAGTCAGTCTTGGTGCCTCGAAAGAGAGTAACCGTTTATTGCGATTCTCTCAGTCATTCTGTTCTTCAGAAAGCATTCACAACGTTTCATTCCCGGCTTTCAAGTAGTTGTCACATGCAAATCTAGTATTTTTTGTAAGTTGAAGACAAGGATCTGCCGACAATTGCACTGAATCCTTTTCCTACTTATTTTTGTGATTTTTATGAAGACAATGCTTAGATAATTTTATTTGCAAACAGAATATTTTTCCTTGATTTTATAGTGTTTCTTTGTTTTATTTTCAATCCTCATCATTTTGTCTCTCAGGCATTCATTCGTGTATTGCATCGCTACGTGTTCCACTACCAGCATTTTAAGCAGTTTGCCAAATTCGTGCAAATTGTATAACGTTTTCAATCACTTGCTCAGCGTCTGACTGACAGCCAATCAGGAGTTAACAAGAAGTCAGAGCTTATATCAGTTTCAAGGTGAGTGACAATTTAAACACATGTCGATGATTACCACTTATTGCTTTCCCTGCTTTTCACTCTTTTGTGCATCCTGGTAAGTATCATTCTCGCTGGCCTTGTCGTGCCATAACCTCATTAAGAAAACACGTTCATTATGCAGTTTTTGATACTAACAGCCATAAGTTTTTCTCTACTGCATATTAATAAGGGTTGGCAATCGGTTTTTATGTTAATTTACTAAAATCAAAGAGGAGGAGTCGGAAGATAGTGTACTAAATACTTACTGACATTTTTTGAATTATTACATACACCACGTAAACATTGTTTTAAAACAAGTTATTCCTCCCCAATCAATTTGTGTGTGTTTTACTGATTGAAATGAACAAAAACGTATTAATACTAAAAATGTATATAGTATTAAAAAGGCATAAATATAATCGTGTGATTCCGGCTCACAAGCAAGTTTTCTAGAATATCCTTTGAAAACTTCATGGTATTAATACAGCAATCTTCGAGTAATCCGAATACTAAAATACTACAATAAAAATCATAGTTTGAAATACTAAAAACACAGTTTTTGGCTCTTAAGTAAGCCGCAGCCTAGTAAACTAGCTACAAAAACAATTTCGGTGGTTTCCCAAGCAGTGTGGTTCAGTCAGCGTCAGTCAGTCAGAATCTAACATCCCGTTTTACATTTCCTTGTTTACAACAAAAGAGTGCGTGCAACAGTAGTGCAAGCAGTCACACACACCTTCTATTATGCATGCGAATGAAATGGGCATAATGCACTTGTGGTTGGTAATCATAATCATCATTCAAGATGTTTGTATACTTTCTCGAGATATAAGCAAACATTGAATAATAATGATGATACGGAACAATTTCTCATGTAATGTTATTTACACATATAAATGTATTTGAACAGGAGCATGAGTAGGCATATAGAATGTAAATGGCATGCAACAAAGATTATAAAAATATCAAAAATCTTGGAGCTGGCTGATTCAGAGTAACAAAATTAAGAAGCGTATAAACAGAGATACAAAATTTTTGTATCAAACAAGCAAGCCAAGAAGCAGCTGTAAAGCGATCAACATCACCATCAACTTACTTCATGATAATAATCATTTAATCCTCAGGCAAAGCAATAGGTATGTCTGATGTTCCCCGTGGGAGATGTCAGAGTAAAGTAAACTCACAAGTGAGTCTTTTATACACTTCTTGTGTGTGTGACTTATGAATGTATGTAACAGCTATCAACAACAAAAGACACAGAAGAAAGACACACAACCTGTCTTGATAAGGCTGTCAATGTCACATCTCTTGAAAGTTCTGCAAACATCTCTGTTTCCTCCCCAAAATTTACTTCAGTGGAGTTATGTGCAAGAAAGAAAATTAGTCGGAAGTTTGATTGTATCTAAATGGGCTTGTTTACGAAAGAGATTGAGCTTAGTTGCGTATGCTAAATTTTTATGCAGAAATTTTTGTATTGTCATTTTGCTTAATTCTTCGCTCTTTTTATCGTGTTATACAATTATCAAGACAAGACAATGAAACTCTAAAACGCGTTTTCCGTTGTTTACAAGAAATTTTGTTTTCGTGTACCACATTTTTAGAGGCAAAAATGCAATAACAGCATGTAGGGTGCCAAAAGTAGGTTTTTAAACAATCCCTTTTTTTGGTTATCTCGCAACTTGAGCTTACACTTTGTTGGACATCCAATGCAAACGCTGGAAAAGGTTTTAATTGCATCAGTACAAATGTAATGAACCAATATAAAGATAGAATAAAATACGGTTTTACTGCCTCATAAAAATTTCGAGAAAAATGCGTGAACTATAAAGTACGTGTTTGTGATTATGTACATACTAAATGGATATCGGTGTCATATTCGTAATCAGGAGTTAGATTAACGCTTCCAAAAAAAGGCATAAAGGCATGCCTCACCTACTTCCCTTGCAAGAGTCATGCATCATTATTTCCATTTCTTCCGCTGCATTTTCTGCAATTATTTCAAAAGAACGGTGTAAAAGCGTATAGTGTATCACTTGTAAAGTTCCACTGCGGATGAAGATCATCCACATCATGTAGATTTCATGAGACGCCTTAAAAGACAAATTAATGGGCAGATCCTCGGAAATAAAGTAAACTAAATGCCATTTTGCATTACCTAAAATGAAAATATAAGATATATTCATACCAAAATGTACTGCAGATACATAGCTTCAAGCACATGATCACTTGCTAACATACTGAAGAACTGAAGAAAGGTTAAGGGCAGAGGGTATCGAACAAACTGTTATTTTATGCGAGTATTACGAATTGGATTTAAAAAAAAGATGTATATTTGTGAGGTGTCAAGTTTGTATAGATACACGGTCGGAGGAATACAACCGTACATTTTATCTTCCCATTTTTGGTGAATTGTGTGATTGTGAGTTGCAAAAAAAACATAGCCTGCGTATATTTATGTATGCATGTAATTTAAGAAGACCCATGTGAGGAAATCGGGTATTTTGTACTCTATTACTTACGCCTTCGAACAATATGCGTGAGAGCTGGCCTACTTAGTTTGAGGAAGATAATTGAAATCCACCATTCTATTGGTAATGGTGACCAACTTAAAGTAATTCTTAGTAATCGTCGTGAGTGAATGAGCTCTTCAATTGAACACTAATTAAAACCACGGACTAGTATGGAGGTGCTAGTTTTGTAACGAACTTCTTCAAAAACACGAGACAATTCATGTGATTTTTTCAATGCGTGTCCATTTACAGGTACCAGATTTTGCAGGCAGAAAAGCTGGTGGGGATACTTGAAATAGGCATTCAGTATAATTTGCATAGGGAAGTATGTGAAATCAGTCAAACCGTCGTTATCACACTCAAAACAAGTAGCATACGATTAAAAACAATAGTACTACTCTTATCTTCAAATTAGTTACAAAATCCCATAAATACCGGTGTTGACAGTTGAAAGCCGAAGAGAAAACAATTAACAATTTAAGAACACATTTGTAGGGATATACATATACACGTTAACTTTACATACATAGGTAAAAGTGCAAAAAGGTACTATTGTATTTTGTAAGTGGATTAACATGCCCCTGTGCAAGAACACTTGTATTAATGCCTGTTTTATCTTCAATTCAATTTAAAGCATTTTGAATCCTCCTCACAGCAATTTAAATACCTTACCTAGGTAGAGCTAATTAGTACCACCTGGAGTGTGGATGCAATGCATTGATAATATCAATCTTGAAGACCGAGAAAGGAATTAATAACTAACAGAAGGAAAGCCGACGATTTCAATTATGATATCTTTAAAAGTTAAATACAATAATAATATGGCTATACGTATGACTACAACTTTGTAAGATGGTGTAGCCAACCATGTGTACTTAATCATAATCGGAGCTTCATACCTATACACATCGGCGGAAAAGAATTGTTAATTCAAAACGAATTATTCAAAAATGATTTTCATTTCATATGCATTGTTAACGGAGTATTTTTTCATATTCCAGAAATCCAGTCATTCTCTATATGAGAAATTTTAACTTATAATGAAGTTAACAAATGTTGAATAGACGCTGGCGAATGAGCTACAAAACTACCTGACAGAAAATTCGTGTTATACATAAATGCATTCGCTCGACTTGCATTACTTTGCACATTTCTGGCCATGTCATCATTAAGCTTGAAACTCATTATAGGATTAGATAAGATGGTGTCTGTCTACTGAGCGTAGCGTGAGGACTCAATGGATCGTAAATCATTTTTCTGCAAGATCTAAATCCCACGACAAGACAGAATACATCATCTCCTTCGCACCAAACCATCCCTAGCCCTACAACACGCCAGTATATAAACCAAATAAACGGACAGAAAGAAATGCTCTAGTCATTCCTTATGTTCTTCTGTGTTTGCGATATTATCCACACAGTATGCATGTTTACACGCATGCTGGTAGGCCGTCCGCAGAATAATACTCAATTTAATGATGAGTTCTCTTTGAAAAATATACTTTTGAAAAGTAGATGGGACACACTAAAACTTCCTCTCAACAGGGCGAACTATATTCATACAACCACTCAAGAAAAATGCAAAACATCCCTTAAACATAAGACTATGCATGCGGTTTACGTATGGTCATCTTATTCCTTCTACCAATGAACCATTTGACTCTACTTTATAAAGTCTTTGCAATATTATAATAGTCCCAATCTACAAATTTCACGTCCAACTGACCGTAATACCTTTTTGACGAGATTTCCCATGGTAAATCCCTTATTCATCATCATTCGGTCTTCACTTTGGAAATGACTTGCCTTCCCTGTCAAGCCTTTGCCCTATGCCATTGATCTTCTTTTCTTTGCAAGGCGACTTTATCTTTGTCTTTCCCAAAGTACCAATCAACTTGCCAATGAGCACGGAATAATGTCACGCAAACAGCATCCAAGTCAACAGCTAGAGTTTTTAGTTTTGTATGTGAGGCAAGGCATGAATGGTACATAATCGAATTAGTTCATTTTGGTCCTTATAAACATTGAGATTACCGCATCGTACCCTCTAAATTCACACAATCCTATCGGAACAAAGATGTAGAAGAAGGGATTGTAGGGACACGTGGGGACAAGTATCGATGAAATTCTATGCAACTCAGTCGTGTGTATCTCATCCATCTCGTCATAAATTACTTTATTTAAACCATCCAACGGATGTAGAGCTACGATGCCTGCATATTGTACATTTGGTTGGTATAAAGCCTCAAGGTATTTAATTTGTAGGATATTGCCAGAAAATCCTCACATTAGTTTACATACAGTTTGAGGTTAAGAATTTGTTTTGATAAATTCAATTTCCGATGAACGGATGAACTAGCCAGCCAACTACCAAGTAAATAGGACTTTCGGTCAAGCCCTCAGGAAAGCTTAAAATTTATGAAAATTATGAAATATATATAATAAATTTGTGACGAAAATTATGTTTCTTGCATGCTGATGTATACATATATGCGAAACAAAATTGACAACGTGAAATCTATGGAACAATGGAATTATAAGGAATTACTTAAATGAAACAATAAACAATAAAGCTGACTGTCACGTATGCAGTCATCTGTGGAAGTTCGAAAGAAGGCTTATCGTGAAGATTTTCAAATGAAACCCATCTCTTCAAAAATTTAAATTTAAGATCAAGCAAAAATGCAGCAATTTTCTTAGCTGTCCAACGCTTTTATATGACCGGATGAGATCCATTCATTATACGTCCTGCCTGTTTTTTGTGTGTCTTCTTATTCTGCAATCAAAAAATTTGCATTTTACATTATCATATCACCATTATTATTATGCTGATACATGCAAACGGGAATCAGTTGCAATAAGTAGTAAGTCAAGAAGTAAAATCCTTAACATGATCTCTTAAGTCAAGAAGCATGTATTGCATGCGTGTAACTTTCTTCTTTCATAGGCAGGGTTGGTATTCGAGTGGTTTAGGGAATGGAGGAAATGTGCCATTCAACATTTGCTATAAGTACGTTAAAAATTCAATTGCGTATACACATTCTGGCTTACATTTCAATTTATAATCATATTCTTTTGTTTTTTAGTAGATTAGTAAATTTTAAGGCAGCTATTAGCCATTCCTGCCACCATGAATATCTTAAGGCAAGGCCA
>JAHZNG010002150.1:0-13736 GCA_027744375.1 Orchesellides sinensis | reverse complement strand
GCATAATAAGCATGTGTGGATGTATTTGTAAGTGGCCTAGTGCCCTCTAAATATTTAATTTTATATATGCTCCCGTGACAAAATGACTTCTTTAAAGACAAATTTTTATGGCTTTTTAAAATGAATTTTGTACCTGCCATGTTAATGCCTACATGTATTACAAACAATTCCTTTTACCATATTTGGAATCAACACAAAACGGGGTATCAGTCAAAAGAAAACTGTGTAAGTTATATAATATGTTGTATTGATCAATACTGGCTATATGATTTGTAGTACAAACTCAAACGCTTACCTGTATTGAATGGACTATTTATATAAGAAAAATATTCTTGTGCTTGCCGGTTTCATGGTGTTGTGATAGAATGTCAAGATGACGATTTGTAAATGAGAATGTAAATGTCATTATCAAAAATTTTGACTGACATTATAGGATACGTTAAAGATTTATGTAGAGATAAAGCTTTTATTCTATATTTAAAAATGCAGTTTTGTATAAGGTCTAAAGATATAAGCAATATTTCTCTCTCGGTGACACGATGTCCATTACGCTTTAAAAACAACTTAAGTTCTGCAACCAGAATAAATTCGAGATGGTAAAAAAGGAATCTGGAAGTGGAGGAATTACTTTGACATTATGGTTTTTGTATTTTCTGCAGGAGCAATAAAATATACATCAACTATTACACTAATCATGCAACTTAAATAGTATGATTACAGACGTTTGTATGCATAATGTCATTTTATCTATGATATAATGCCAAAAGCCAATTTGGTGTTTAATACTGTCACCCGTAGTAGATGAGAGTAAATTTAAAAAGTTGCATGTTGCATATTCCAAAGACGTCATATGCATACATACATCTTCATATTCAAATGCATCATAATATACAATACAAACTCTTAAAACTGTGTAACCATCTAACAGTCATCATCATCCAAGATGAAGAAAACCAGTTTTCGTTTTTCATCTTCTATCTAAACCTGCGTCTTGACTTTTTCTCCTACCGACTTGTACTTTTCTTAAACTGGCAGAGGCAGCATAACAACAGCCGACAAGAAAAGATTTTCAAGTCAGTGAGAATTTTTTTATAGAAAAACGACTGGTTTTTACGGTGGCATCCTTGCTAGATTTTTTTAAAACTAGAATGTATTTTTTCTTTGTCCATGCAGCGACTGTATTTTCCAGTTGGAATAAATGCATAGCGTTACGTTTATTGCATTAGTTTAGGTTCACCTTTTCGCTTGTTGATAAACTTTTTCTACAGAAGAAATTTTCCACTGTGGCTTCTGAAAAAAGGTTGCATTGAGTACACAATTCGTCGTAGCCACCACATAAGAATACCGTTGTGTAATTCTGACCAACACATCAAAGTAAAGTCTGACCAAAAGCAGTTCTGATACTTTTTTGACCTGACCACATTTCCAATGTGTATTCAACTGTGTTATGCGACTTGGACTTGAAACATCTTCTGAGATCCTGATGCACTTTCTATTGTGTATATCTAGCGCACCTTTGCTATATATAAAAGAATATATACGATTGCATGCTCGTTATGATAGGGGTGCATCATCGCAGTCAGTGCAAACCATTTATTATGATTATGATTATTATTACCATTATTGTTATTACACCATCATCATCTCTTCTTTTTCTTCATTGCTTTACTTTAGTCAGCTTTTAGTTATTTTTTAAGATCCCACTCTGTGTAGATGCTGATGGTCGGTAGTAGTGGTAGTTGAAACCGAAACACGAAAAGCCAAGAAGGGAGATGTGGTTGTATGGTGGTGGTGGTGGTGATGATGATGATAACAAAGATGCGTTACTTTGTCTCATCTTCCTTGATGTTAGAAACGCACGCATGTATTGCCAAACACAAGAATAAGAGCAGAAAGATGTGATGTCTGTAATAACAGAAAAAGGGATTATTAAGCATATTTTTGAACACGACATGTAGCAATAATAATAACACATTCTGCATTCATATACATATGTGAATATAATGTATGTTTATGTGGCAGCAACCCTTCTTATCCAACCCCATACATTTGATCTATAATGTGATATGTACAAAGAGTCAACAAGCAAAGGCACGGAATTATTGTTATTATTCTTCTTACTATGATTGTTTCAATTTCAGCGGCTCCTTCCGTATTGTATAATACATGAGGGCATATTTTATACATACATAATATGAGTATTGATTGTATTATCTACTCCTCCCCTACGTACATCTATTAGAAAGCTATTTAGACAGAATAGCTTTATGATGATCACTACAGAGAATCTTGTGTATATTTTATATTATTTAAAGAAGAATCAGGCATGACATGCAAATGTAGTGATTTTGTAAAGCTTATTTACGTTACCCGGCCTATGTACAAAACTTTTATGAGTTTCACTTGTGCCAGACATGTTTATCTGTATTCCTATTGCTGTATAACAAACCTTGGAATATTCATAAATTATAAGACTTCGTGATAATTTGGGTAATCATTTGAGCTAACTAAAGTTTGCTGGAATATTAACAAAACCCTATAAAACAAACCTTTTAAGGACAACTGACCTAAACTGGAAAATGTTATTAAAACACAGAAGCCATTGGAGTATACACAACAAGCATGACTTTTACTAGCAGTAAGCAAATTATCTGTATAAATTTGAATCGTGCATATGCCATAGTGAATGGAGAACAGAACGCAACCAAAAAAAGCGATAATAATAGCTGTTGGCTCATAAACAAGCAACTCATCGAAGGAGCGATGATTATGATGAGGGTAATAACTTGAGCGAGTGAGAGGTGTAATAATAACCATGAAAAATATTTTATCACATTGTGCATCTTCCAACAGATCTTTTGTGCTCTCACTCTTGTCTCATGTAAATAAGAAACTCATCTTGAAGGAAACATATAACCAGAGTCTGTATATTTAAAAATGCTCCCTATTATACACCTGTGTTAGGTTATTAGTTGAAGGAGGGAGGGTCAGCAGGTCCTGCGTTTAATGCATCAGAATCATGATAAGCAATATGATCGCCATTTATTATCTTGTATGGTAATCAATATCTAATACATATGTATCGAAAAATTCCAAGTCTTAAGCCTCCACTTTATAACATCCAAAAGTCTATGCAGCCATAAATTTCCCTTCATATGTATACTACTACAAACATATTTTATGTCCATACATCAGTAGCTCAATATTGTACGCAAAGTAATTTAAATTTTTTGCTCGGATCACAACCAAGTACTTACTATTACCACCAGAAGCAATTCTGCACTCTACACATGAAAATAATAAATGTACATCATCCCATTTTTTATGGGAAAAAATTAAGAGAAAACCTCTAAAAAATTCACCTATCCACCTTGGCTGACTGGAACTCTGGAATTTGGCTACATACACTTTTTGAAGATTCGTTATACTATGCTATGTACATTCGAACCCAACCATATAGACACATTTAATGGACCTATAGCCTATGCCAACTAGTATAATCTATATACCACCAGAGCCATTAAAAAGGTGGATTTGATTAATGAGCAGCAACATGGAATTTTTCGCCATTATTAATACTAGAGCACATATGCAATCAACCATTAAACCACTTGATCAAGACTAGCGAATATAATTTTTCTCTGCAACTTTTCAGGATCATCAACGCCAATGCTTTTATAAACTGAAGAGACATTTCCCAAACTTTCACACATACTCATTGCATTTTTCCATTTAAATGACGCTGAACAAAAGAGGATGATGATGGTAAGGTAAAAAAAATTATCCGCTGGATGGAAAACATACGGAGATGATGATGAATTTTCTAGCGATGTACCTTTGCAATTCAATGCATATTACTTTTGACTAGATGAGCACGTACTACGAGTACACACGAGCCATAGTAATCTTGTTACATAGTGGAGAGGTACATGAAGAAAGTGATAGACGAGTGGAATTTTTGCCATCAATACTATCACGTATGTATATATTCTTATTCCATGGTACTACCTTCTCATCATCATGATGTGCCATGGTTGATGATGCATGTTCAATTTGTGATCGAGATCGCAGTAGTGGTGGTGGTTGGCACAATCTGCTCTCACCCTATAATATTATTACTATTACTGTCTCCTATCTCTACACTTGTCTACATGGAATTCATAATATTCCAAGGTATAAGCATCACCATCACTCTATCTATCAAAATCTCCGAAGCAATAAAGCAGGTCTTGCTTATGTTGTATATTTATATATTGTGCTTGAGCTTTAATGGGATATACAAAATACCAGTGAGACAGAGAGAAAGGAAAAAAATTACTAACGAAAAAAGTGGACTGAAATTCCAGATTCCAATCCAATGAACTGTATCCCATCATCAGACCAAAAGAACAAGTAATGGCAGCGAAAACCAAATCATGAAGATGATGTTCATCATATTACACATTCAAACTTGTTATTGTGTTTATGTCCTGGCTAAGAAAGTTACCAGAGAGAGCAGTCGAGTCAGTTTTTGCTTCACTGGTCCATATTCGAATTTACCACAAAGATGGTTTCTGAGAAACTTACAGAACAGAAGCTCACGTGTTACATTTGTACGCAATGAGTAATGTTCTTTTCATAAAAAGAGCATTAAGGGCAGCGCACCAGTCGCTTCACTCGATCTATTTCTCTTAAGAAATGAAATTTTTGTTCTAAACTAAATCTCTCGAGAGAACAGGGTGAAACCACATAAAACCATAACCAAAAACCAAAAGAAGAGAGTATAAAGCCGTCGTTATGTATGATTTTGGTTAAGTTTCATAAAAGTATAGCCATGCATCCCTCACACGTATTTTCTTAGTCTCATCAAACGAAAGCGAAAATATATTGATGATCAGACTACGATATTGCTTCTNCACACGTATTTTCTTAGTCTCATCAAACGAAAGCGAAAATATATTGATGATCAGACTACGATATTGCTTCTCTCTTTTGTTTTTATCTGATTATCTGATTTTTCAGAGATACAGTTTAACAAACAAATATCATCGTTCTGCGTTCTGTTTAGGCGTATACATGAAGACAATATAAAGACATAAGTCCGGTTTTGATAAAGCAGTTTGCCAAAGTACTTATGCTCCACCTAAAATTCTCTTGTTTTTTAAAGATCATAGCAGCGGCAGCTAATATCAAATGTTAAGCTTGTTGAAAATGTATACCTACATGGATAATATGTGTTATTGCTTAGGATTTTAAATTGATGTGAGGGCGTAAGAATAGTCAAGTAGCAAAAGAGAGATATAAAGTACGTACGTATTTGGTATTATTGTTATTGTCTTCATTACTTGGTGAAAGGAAAAGGAAGGAAGTCAATTCAGTATCGCATACTTAAGTACGTATGAGATATCACATGATAGGTAACCCACCTTCAATTTATGCACTGCACCTCATCCCTCTAGTTTTTTGATTGATACATAACCATATTTTGGTATTATTGTTATTGTCTTCATTACTTGGTGAAAGGAAAAGGAAGGAAGCAAACATACAGTATATTTATTTACATTACACTCAATTCAGTATCGCATACTTAAGTATGTATGAGATATAACGTGATAGGTAACCCACCTTCAATTTATGCACTGCACCTCATCCCTCTAGTTTTTTTGATTGATACATAAACATATTAATAACAAGATCTATCAGCAAGTCATCATCACAAAGCAAAAAAAATACTGAAAAGAAAAAGCCATAATAATCATAATCAAAATGATTTCATCCATACATAAGATTTAGGTAAAGAATAAGTCTTTTGATGAATTGTGGATTAGGTTGTTATACTGTAATATATGGAGGCTATATCAACAAAGTATTTTGTATATGGATGGTTCACTGTAAAAAAGTAATAAAAATGTTTTTTGGCTGATGAAAAGATGAAAGACAAGATGACTAGTCGAGATATATTATTATTTCGATATCGAGCCAGCCTCTAACGCTTTTGTTTTTCTCCATAAAATTGATGTCGAGTAATGCGGACATGTATGAAGACTCAAGACTTGATCTTGATCGAAAGAAAAAAAAACTTTATTACTTGACAAGATTGATTTAGTAATTTCACTTTATTTCCTCATTTTCCCCTTCCTTCTTTCTAATTGTACTGTGAAATATAACATACTGACGAACTATAGTCGTCTGGATGAAACGACCTAGACCTTGAAAAACGAGAAAAGTGTGTAGAGAACTTTAGGGAAAATGTGAGACAGGAAGAAGCCTGATGAATGAGTGCAGTGGCATACAAATAGGATGGCATACGCACCATCGAAAGAACTTTAGTTCGTAATTTGAGTGAACAATGTACTTCTTGTCATAAACAGACGTTCTCTCTCCTATTCTGCTATACTCTTGACTTCCTTCTTCGTCTTGTAGACTTTTATCCACAAAGTGTTTTCCTAGTGCTATGATGCTGGTCTCACGGCAATGTAAACGGTGTGGATAGAAGTTGTAGTAATGGTAAAAGCAATAAACTAGCAAAAATAATGACCGTGCATGGTGTTGATGTTGATATTACAGTCATTTCTTATTGTTTCTTCGTGAAAAGGGAGAGAAAGGAAGGAAATTATGTGGAATGGCTTTTTTGTAATGCGGATATGAATCATTTATTGCTTTCAGATGAAGTGAGATGAATTACACCCACTTCTTCAAACGAGCCCTGCATGCACATTTCAGTATCAAAAAGTCAAAGTGTGTTTTTGTGTGTAGGTGTTGCTTTACACGGACATTATCATCCGTACAAATCATCTTGATAGGCATATCTTCAATCTATGTACAAAATGAACACACATAAGAAATACTACTGTAAGTTTCATAGAATAAATTTGACCTCAAGACTAGATTTTTTATTCTTCGTATAAAATTATTTTTTTCTCGAATTTTTCATCCGTCCATCGCCCCGATTTAAAAAGATTAATAGAAAAGAAACGATTCTTGTTAACAGGAACCCCTATGCTTGTAGAAGAGATCTATTGTTATCTGCCTACGGAATCTGAACTATTATCTGTGTCATTATCTTATGTCTTATTGTCATCGTCATCACAAAAATCATAAGGAGGCAATTACTTTTCTGAGCCAGAAACTTTTGCTAACCTTAAAGCCAAAGCCATTTCCTGATGTCTGGTAGTGAGCAAGCAAAAGGTGAAAAATATTAATCAGTGGATGTATTATGGGGTGTTTTATATTAAATGAGAAACGCATCTGAATAAGCTCTGGATACATCTATATCATATTTCTTGACCACTTTTTTGTTTTTACATGAAAAACTACATGTTGCGATGTATATATGCAAAGTAATGCACAGACACTAGCACATCAGTACATTACTTTCACTATACGGTAAAAGTATATAGCTAGAGTGCATATACATATAATAGCCATATATACCCCTTGACATAGACTAAAAACAAGAATCGCCAGAAGAAAGGTTGGCTTTGGATTTTTTCCTTAAAGCCTTGCCTACCTTACATAAAATCTTTATAGGGTATACTGAGCGTAGAAGCAAAGGCACACAGGAAGTGTTCGTTTAATGTATCAAAATAAATTGAATTAGCATCAAATACTATAGTCAAGGCTTTGTGGTGATAATAGGCATATGAGACTGGCCAAGTACAGTAGCCGCTCCGTGTACATCCTGGTTAGTTAATTCGATTGAACATATTGAATTACTTACTGAATTAAATAATAATTTGATTACAATTTGTGATCAAAACTTAATCGAAGTTTTTAGCCGACATGGTAATCCTTCTCCACTAAAAAACTTTCCAGAAAATATGCAAGGTCATATACTGGATGAAAAAAGGGAACGTAAAATTTATTTTATAATCTTGCATCTGCTCCAAATCGGTACCTATACACTTAGACGATAAAAATCATCGTAATTTTTTAGTCTCAAAACTATTGAGGAAATCAGACAAGCTTTATATACTGCTTGCGTTATCAAAATTCTTTTTAATTGGGTAGGTATTACTAGGTCGAGCCTCGTTTGATCCAGCTTCGCACTGCTTCTGCATTCTACTCTGAAATGCAAATTATCTACCGAGATGATCAATCAACTAAAAAAACTAATGGTTGCAATTTTATTTGTCTGCAGGAATAAATACTTCTGATGTCCAGGATATAACACAGGAAGAGATACATTTTTCCTAGACTAACAAGATATGTATCAAGCCAACTTCCAACTTCAGGTAAATAACTGACTCAGATAACTTTTAATTTTTACTTTCTCAAAAGAAAGTTTTTTTTTTCTAGTAATTAATTTGAAATAAAAAAGTCCCTCTTATAATTTAAACTGTGTTGATGATGATTATGCATTTCATCTTCTATCTGAATAAATTAAAAGCATAAAGACAAAAGTAATGAAAAAGTATCCTCTTTTCCAAATGAATACATGGTCTACGAATTGTGATTCACTGATGTACATTTAGTTAGAGCCTGATACATGTAGAATCATTTTGAAACTCAATTTTTGTAGCGTTTTGAATAACAACCTATATTCTCTGAAATCAGTTTTAGTGCAAAAAATCTAAATATGTTCTGTCTGAATTAAACAAGTCTGTCTAACATAACGGTAACGGGGGGAAAATATTCAAGTGGAATTAGATCAAATTCTGTTGATGTTCGATGAAGACTCTATGTCTGACTCTCAGTACGTCCGTTCTTTTGCCCCAAATTTTCCTTCCAGTTCAGCAGTTAGCATATACATATACAATGTATACATTAGAACCAATACATAGTATACTGCGTAAAATGTAACTGTTCAACGTGTTATCCAGTCATTCACTAACTCTTTCTCAAACAGTCAGTCAGTTAGTCAGTAAAGTGTGAAAGGAAGCATTTGAAAATATAAAAAAGAACTAAAGAGAGAAAAATATAAAAAAGAAAGGCATACTCTACACGGTTGTGATGATAGTTGTAAAAAAGGTAGAAAAAAAGTTTACACAAGTGTGAACTAATGTAAAAGTGAGTGAATCAGTGAACAAAAAAAGGAGAGAGAGAGAGAAAAAAAGGGGAAAACTTGAAGACAGACTTGGACTTTGCTTGTCTTTCTTCACAGACAGACTTGCTCGTCCTTTTCTTCCATGAGCTTTTCTTTTTTCAGCCTGAAATAGCATATATAGCAGCATCCTTTCATTGATTTTTCACGATCCTCAGTCGTTAATCTTAATTATGGCCCTCTTCATTCTCTGATTTTCACTGAAGAAAAAAAAACATTCACCAGCATCATCATAGTCCTTCATTCTCTAAATTCCTTTCCTGGAACATATTACACCAAGTTTCAGCTCTCGTTTATAAAATTCTTTGTTCTTCAATGCAGTGTTGCATCCTTGAATGCTTGCTTATCCTTGAAAACCCCTAGATTTTACGAACCCTCCAGAAAATTATCATATATACTGGCATCCTGAGAAAATTCCCGGATTTTTTCAACAAATTTATTTCCTACTGGGAATTTTTAAACCGATTCAAGCAGCAAAGCTTTGATTAAAATAAGCTTATTTTTATTAATTTTTAAAATATCGATTATTAAGCCAAACTAAGAACGCTTGAATAACGCTTATGTTCATCCCCAATCATTTGTAAAACTTGTATTGTCGTTCACTAATTAGCCAAGTAGGAAACCTACAAATGTCATGTTCAACGTATTATGATGCTGATAGGATAAGTGCATCAGAAAATTCATGGCTCACTGATTATTTACAAAAAATGCATGCATGAGGATAAAAGCCACTCCTTTAAAATACTCAATAGTACAGTAACCTTCCAAATGATACTTGTAGCAACATCCTTGATAAAAACTCTAATTCCTTCACTATAAACATTCGTCAACTGCGTAGCAGTAGCAAGTCAGTCAGACAGAGCGTACCAACTTGCTACCAATAACATTCACAAAAAGCTAGTTTAAAAAGTAACGGAATTCGAAGGAAGGGAGCAGACATACATAGCATGAAAGATTTATGAGTATAGCTCTAATTAGATGAGGCACATATCAAGGGAGTAAAAATTGTATTGTGAAGAAGATCTACATATGCAAGAGTTATCTCCTTATAACCATAACCTACTCTGTCTCTCTCATACCTATTGTTATTCACAATTTTTTCATCGTCGTATTAAAATTATGTTACGCTTCACTTACTTCATGGTCGTCATATTTTTAAAAAATTAAGTGTGAGTGCGTTATATTATGCGTTGCATTGAATCTTGGCCTTAAACCGGGGAGTTTACTAACGGAGCTTGTCCGTTTCAAGTCGCCTCCTCAGTAGAATCTTATTTTTTCATGGCATAAGGCATGTCAAGAGTCCTTTTCATAATCATCCACCATCCACTTGACTTTATTCAAGATTTCTTGATCCAACCCAAAAAAAAACTCTCTAGCTTCTTTCGGTGTAGTAACATCTTGCTAGCAGCCCGCAGCCTTTTCATTCTTTTACTCCAACACAATGGCTCTGGTATATTCGGAGCATCTTTGGTGTAAAACTGTGAGTGCTCAATTTCAGTCAGTCATCATCATCACAGCAGCACACTTGAAGCAGTGCAAGTTTCAAGAGTGAAGGATTGCAAGGCTCTCACTTTATCTTGAACTTCTTGTGTCAATCGTCCATGAATAAAATTATAATATGATTACCATGAATGTAGATCAGTTTTTGCGAATAATGAAGACAACCAGCATAAATAACTTCAGAAGACATCACCTTAACAGAACCAAGCCAAGCCCATCATGTATCCTAATTTAACAGCGATACCAAGTCATTTTGAAAGAAAAAGAAGTTATCCCCTTGTCATTTTTATTACTACATGAATAATACTGATTGGGTTGAGCCGTGGTGCGCGAGCTTAAATATTAAATGGGAGTAATACTTAATATGTTTACGTTCATCTGTTACACGAGCTAATTTAGGTAAGCAGATGAAGTTCAGCTGTGTCGATAAGCTAGTGAGAAAATTACCTTGATAATAAATAACGCAACTTCTTGAATACATTACGGTTCATAAATATGTGGTACGGCACAATTCCTGCATTCAACATTTTTTTTTCTTCTGAAGAGGTGCAAAATATACTGCTACTAAATTTCTGCCAAGTAATAATTTTGTATTACTCATGCTGCCTTGTTTCTCCATCATTCCTCGTTTGACTGACTGACGATGATGAAGTTCTCTTGTTATGGACATTGTTGTGAACGTGTGCTGAATCATTTCAGTTTTTTTATATTGGTCTCACTTACCACGAGTATATTGTAGGATATATCTTCATCATTAAACATATACATTCGTTTTTGTCTTGTATTAGATTTTTTAAAATTCGATTTAAAATTCAAAAGACTTCTTCAGCCTGGTGTAATGAAAAGAAAGAAACCTGATTTGATTTTTACTTTATGCGCACAATTCATCCATCTCATTTACTCAAGTTCAGGGATGTCACGATACAATGCAATTTTTTTCCTGGTATTGGGCTTACATACTTATCTACTTACTTTACTGACGAAGTAGTCACACACAGACATAGAGGTACACAAAAAAATAAAGAATAGAGTTGAAGTGCAATGAGGCACACACATGGTAGCAGTGATGTATAGCATAAGCAAAATTAAAAGTTTAAAAAGACGTGCATTATGTTGCGTCAATTCATACACAATAAAAAAGATTTTTTCTGCAAAGTCAGGATTCACCTATTGGGCTTTGCTTATCTGTACACAAGCCATGTCATCATGAACATATCAAATAGCTAAGTGACCACACCAGAAATCTCAGCATTATGTTCCTGTGGTGTGTTTTCCCATACAAATGCATAGTCATAGTAGTAAATTCAGTCAACGGAATAAATTCTTTTGGGGAGCTCCACACTTCGTATTTTATAAAAGGGATGAAAATCGCCGTGACAAGTCAAGTCTTGAAATATTTTCTGGTATTCTATTGATAACCGTAAAATTTTGGACACAGGATGACGGAGTCTGAATCATATGCTTTGCAAAAATGCAGTCAACCCTGTAATTTCCCACTAATATTTCATGTGCAAAAAAAAGAACCCTTTTTAATTCCTAATTTCCATTGGCTCATTTGGTATGTGAAAAATAGCTGAAAATGAGTAATAAACTTTTATGTCTGGTAAGAGTGATAATTTGCATTTAATTTTTCAAAATTCATATGTACATTTTTCTGTGCAATAAAGTTAACCTATCTGTTTACTTCCTCAATTTTTATCCAACATTCTATTATGCCTAATATGAAAAATACACATACGTATTCATATATTTAAATTGTACCGGTTGGGTTAAGTTTACCTGCTTGCATATTTTGTAGCATTTATTACAATACCATAGGTTTTGATCGTTCACGGATTTTTCTTTACATACATTAGCCATTTGCATATATCAAAGTATAATCTGTTTGCCTGCAAATTCCCTTTCTTTTAAAATCTTGTTCCTTTAGATTCATGCATTATCATTTAACGAATGAATGAATTAATCATGAAACAGACTTGTTGCATTATTCTGCAAATTTTTTGTCAGTATGGTACTTATGAAATCGTCTGGGCTTGTCTTGTTTCTGGAAGTGTTTAACAAAACAGACAAGCATATAAAGCACACACGAGGCATTTTTGAAGAAAATTGAAAACAGTCACGATTACGATTGCTCATTACAAACTTGATAACATGGAATAAACACTATCATCATCACAGAAGGAGGAAAAACGGATAAATATCAAAATGTTGATGATGACTACGACCAAGATGCAATTTAACAAGGATGATGATCATGAAAGGATTATATAATGTACACGACTTCTCATTAGCAAATATAAATTGTTAGATACATACGAATAAAAACTTTTATACGATGATATGAGACAATCAAATTTTAAAGATTTGATATCATATTAACGATACTTACAAGATAAGCTGTCATTTATATGTTTTCCTATCATTTTACAAGGATTAGCAGTGAGTAGTACGATAAACTGATTGCTGATTATGCCAAGCTGACAGTATCATAAAATGTGCGTGAGGAAAATTACTGAATATTTTTCTGCAAATAAAATGCGTTTCATGTGTTTGACACAATCTAATGAGATATGTACATGTTCCATACTTTAAAAAGTGAAGTACCACTTGAATTGCACATTATAAACTAAATGTTATATGAAGCTACACGTTACAAACTGAAAAGAAAGGAATTGAATAAATTAGGGCTCGTCTGGGAAGACAAGGAATAATCCAGCTTTTAAGCAGATTTGAAATATAGATGAGAGGATGACTGCGGTAATCCTCTCGTGATTTTATATACATAAGCTGTGAATTGAAGGAATGATGGATTAGAAATGTGTTTGAATGAGTTCAAATATGTATATGCTCCCAATAACTATAACCGAAATGACAATTGTAATAAAATTATAGTGAATTAATGGAAGCACGTTAGTCGTGATAAATGACTTTATAAAGAGCCTGCTGAATTCAGTTTTTACAATGAATTGGGTAGATTAACCGGATTATATGTATTTTACAGCGTAATGTTTGCCGTTTTATACTCTTAATCATTTGACCTATAACAATAACGTCATGGCTTGTACATAAGTGCAAATTGGTGGTAAAGTATAAAAATGTAGGCAACCTTCAATGTTACGCATTAAATTTAGTGTGGATTCTACTTCGCTTCAAAGTTACAATGGCTTTTAAATGATTTCTCTTTTACAAGTTCGTAGAATCTATGGTATGCGGA
>JAHZNG010002149.1:0-19399 GCA_027744375.1 Orchesellides sinensis | reverse complement strand
AGGGCTACTGTATAATAAATTTGTTGGAATGTGTGAGTATGCATTATGCAGTGAAAGAAGGGAGAATGTCTAATGTATTTTAAGTATGCAAAAAAGCATACCCACATGCTTTCTCCTAGTTGGAATTTCTTTCTTGATATGAATACAAAACGAACACGTGGAATGCAGGAGTATGTATGTATATGCAATAAAGCCTCAATGTGCTAAAATATAATGTTTAGTCAGCCGTATCTTCGTCTTCTTCAACTGCACGCAAGAATACTGCTCGGAATTCAGAGCGGATTTTAATGGAGAGAGTAGAATGAAGACAGAAATGTTATTTTTTTCAGTGTAAGCTGAAGACAGACAGCAAGATCGGGTTTCGTTAGTTTCGTAACCCTATCCATATCCCAAACTCACATTGACTGCATGCAAGAAAGATTACGATGCGATGACAAGACACTTGATCGGCATGTCATTCCTTTGTCCCTGTCTTTTTTATTCTTATTCACGTCCCTGTCACCAGAATCACAAGTCAAGCAGAAGTACTGCCAAAAAGAAATTGTCCCTTTCTTTACCGAAGTAAGATAATGGAATAGGTAGCAAATAAATTGTGGTTAAAATATTACGGATGATACATGTTCTTTTAAGCTGCAGGATTTTATAATAATATTTGGTCACGACTTCTTTAATTACAGTATAATTTTGGGTAAGTTATACAGACAACGGTGATGAGCGACCACATCAGTATTTTTTTTATATAGCGGGTCAAAATATATGGCGAAATTCGTAAAACGTTTGTGTTCTTTTCTCTGCCTTCTATTGTCCCCAACTTTCTCCCTTGTCTTTTGAAGCCTTACACAAAGTTTCTCTGTCATTTCTGCTGCTTCTTAAATCCTATTGAAATGCGTGCATGGATGGGTGAAAATTTGAGTATGCCGGAAAAAGATGGAGGCTATCTATCTCCCATTACAATATTGTTATTATTATTATTACTATCATTCACTGCCATTCCCCTTTTCTTTTCTCTTTTGTATTCCATTCCTTTGCTAGAGCTTATTATTGTGTTTCTTGCTGCCGTACCTAATGCAAATGTATGAATATTAAAGAGTAAACCGTGAAAAGCATCACATAACATAATAATCATACGCTGCTAGAGAGAGAAGTTTGCTTTTAGTAAAGGAAAGGACAATGTGACAGCTTTTCTATTCATGCTTTCATTAGAAAATTGACAATACTAATATCATGAAGGAGAAAATGGAAAAGCGCGTAGATGCATGTAAAATGCATGCATGGCTGATGATAACGATGATAGTTGTGATACTCCATGCGTAACCATTGTCATTCATTCATAACTGAAACTAACATATTCATAGTAACACTTGAATGCGAATGTGATGGAAGAGAGTGGAAGAGTGAATGGGAATGAATAAATGAGTAGAAAGGAAGTGAATAGATGGATGAGCAGAGACAAATGAGGGAAAGAAATAACAACGTAAAAAGAAAAATATTTTCTATTCTAGGCAAAAACGATGAGCTTGTGAGAGTGAGAGACAGGTCTAAAAAGGACATTTCTTAAGGGCACAGAAAATAAAAGGTTTTGGCATTTGGAAGGTTTTAAAAGGATTCACATAGAATTTTTTTTAAAGAAAACATAATTCATTAAGGCGTTATAAAATGAGTCATACAAATGAAAATTATGGTACATACGTGAAAATACAAAATGAATTCAATATTCGTTTACTTTCTTTAATTCTAGCCGAGCAATCCTCACAAACCCTGATATCCGGCCGGAAACACCGTGGTCAAACCTTCTCCAAAATGATTTCTGGGGAACGCCATTGCAAAACTCTGGAAGTCACAAATCATACCGTCCCCTCACAACCCTTTCTTTTCGTTTAAATTTCCTCCTGTCAGGACTCAACCCGTGGCCATATCACTTGACCAATGTGCTCCTGCACACACTCACCACATGGCTATTCGTTCGTGTGGCCCGACTCGTCTTCTGTTCCAAGTCTTGCCTGTACCTAAACACTTTATGCAACCTGAACGCAAGCATTGGGCCTTTCAGCAGTAATAACGGAGCAACCGTCACAAAATCATTTGGTAATGGTGGGGGCTCATGTCAGAGGAAGGGGCGTTTCTTGGAGGTGACGAGCAGCCGGAACTTGGCCGTTCTCCTGTCATCTCTCCTCTTTGCCTTACATCCAATCCACACTGAAGCCGTGGCTGGACTAGTTGGACGAGCTGACGTTGGTTCCACAGCATTTGCCCTGCTGTCCTTTATCTTCTACGTGAAATTCGTCAAGTTTCGGGATAAGGCTAGAATCAATTCTGAACTAATTACAAGAAACCATTATCAAAATTACTACAGTAAAACCGCCGACATTAGCAGGAGTCATTCACCATTGTGCCCGAACAAGAACAAGAAGGCTGTAAACCAACAACATCAAAATTATCATCAAAATCATAACCATAATCAGAATAATCATTACGACCCCACATCCTCCCCTTCCACTACACCATCTCCACAAAAGAGTTGGATTACCAGTTATGGCAGTGTTTTTACGAGATTTTCCAATATCCTCACCTCCTTCAGCTCCTTTCTCCTTCTGCGAATGAAAATGTTCGTAGTGGTGAACCGAGACGAGAAGTCAGCGTCAGGAGCAGTCAAGACCACAACAAAAGCTGCAAACAGTGACAACAACGCTGGGAACAGTGAAAGATATTCAAGAGTGAACGGAAGTCATTGTGACAGCAGTAGTAGCGCTGGTGTTTTTGGTGTCAGTGGCAGTGGTGCTGGTGGTTGTGCTGTGATTTGGTTTTGGTTACAGTGTGCCATGTGGTTCATCGCTTCAGTTGGCTTTGCTGCTGCTGCCATGTTGACCAAAGAACATGGCATTACCATTCTGTTGGTGTGTGCAACCTATGACCTCGTCAGGTCCCTTGTGAGGATCAGACATTTGTATCAGGTGAGTTTTACAGAACCGGTCATGTTTCTTTAAGTAACAGGGCAATTTGACACAAATAATACTAGAAAAAAATAGAATCTGTCACACAAGCTTACTTTCACCTGAACGTATTTTACTGTAACAGTTGAATGAAAATAAGAAAGCGAAGGCATACAGGCGCGGCGTAGGAAGAAAGCAGAGTCGTTAAATACATCTTTATAAAAGCTTGTTTTGAACTTTTCCACTACGTGAGCGCTTTGCTACTATAATATACACTAATATTCCATTTAATACAACCTATATTAACATTTCGTTCAATTATATTAAGTACCAGGAACAACGCACTACAATATTCAGTTTTTGTGAATAATTGGCCCTTTGCAAAACCCGTAGTTAAATATTATCCAGGCTCCGCGATTCTCCTGTGGTATCTATAATTTGAAAACGAAAAACCTCCACGCTATTTTTGTTTCGATCTAGTGTAGTCGAGCAAAATGAGAAAAATGGGACAATTTGCCGTATACCCAAGCATAAAGTAAAAAACAGTGATTTTTTTGTCGTAGCGTGGTTTCCTTATATATTTGTACAAAAATGGCATGACTTTGTTGCGTGCTTATGCATATCATGAAGAAAAATGGGAATGGAGGGTAAAAACAATGAGTACGTTTTTTCGGTAATATAAACTTGGTTTATATGTTCCCCTGCACTGAAAAAGGTAGTATCATTGTAACCACATAAAAAGGCAGTATAATACGTGGTAGTCGTGGGAGTAGCTTAGAGCAGCAAGTGTTATCTCAAGGGACTTGCATCCACAAAGGCACTTTACTTACTACATTACCATTCTTTTACTTTTTTACAACTTTTACTAAAAAAAAGTTCATTGCACAGCTGAAAACGTATATATTTGTGTATCATCTCATCTGTATCATGCAAGGTAGCATGTGTACACATAAAATTGCCAGCCAAAAAGTTTTTGCATGTGTGAAAAATGTAAGGACCATTTTTATTTTCAAGTTTACTTTACCTTCACTTTCCTTTTATCACGGTGAAAGCATAAAAAGCCTGAAAGTTGAGCCTTGTACAGATTTTTTTCATAGGAAAAAAGAAAGTAGAGAAAAAAAGACGATATAAAATATTCCACTTCAGCGTGGTTGTTTGTTTGAATGACGGAAAGTGAGATATAATGCTGCCATCCTCCACTTTCACTGCTACAGCTACAGTGCACTTTTTAAGGAAAAAAGCAAAGTTCGCCAACTTTTTCGAGGATGTATTAGTATACGGTATAGGTAAAGAAGGAAAGTACGCATTTAAGAATATACGTTATAAAACATTATATATAGTGGTGATTTCCGGTATTTTGTACATAGTCTTAACACTTTCGAGGATGTATTAGTATACGGTATAGGTAAAGAAGGAAAGTACGCATTTAAGAATATACGTTATAAAACATTATATATAGTGGTGATTTCCGGTATTTTGTACATAGTCTTGTTCTGCTGCTGGCATGAACGAGAGAAAGGAGAGGAGTAACTAATAAAAATATATTTTGCTGTAGTAAAGTAACAGCTCTGATTTTGACTCATGAACGTGTACAATACAGCCATCATGGAGAAGAACATGCACAAAGTATAGCTTCACTCTATCTCTTTTAAGTAACAGCTCTGATTTTGACTCATGAACGTGTACAATACAGCCATCATGGAGAAGAACATGCACAAAGTATAGCTTCACTCTATCCCTTTCTCTTGTTGAATGTTTATGGAATATGATATGAGATTGATGCCATAAAAAGCTAGAGATTTTTAGTGCACCATCATAACAACGTAAACTAATGTAATGTGTAGCAGAAACGTAGTCACTACTACTAGATCCCCTTTCTAACATTTGTTTGGCTTTACTACAGGAAAAAACAAGTCACATTTGCGTATCATCTCTTTCTTCCCTTACATCATAATGCATGTTGATAGTGTTATAGCGAGATATACAGTAGTAGGAAGGAAAGCAAGGGAGAAAGTAGCTGTTTACTTGGTTGGTCGGTAGTTTATGGAAATGAATATATGCAGTGTTATTTTTATCGTTTTATATCTCGTTCCAACTTGCTCCTCTCTCTGTTTCTGTTTGCTTTCCCAATACACTTTACTTTTCAACTCTTTCACCCACACGATACATATCGTTAGAAGCCTCTTTTGGTAATGAAATAATGCTGTCATAATCTTTCTAACGGGATGTGTTCAACACAGCGTAATCCAACATCCTACGTTCGATTTTAGTAAATGTATCAGTAACTCTGCGTAGGTGTGGTGTGGGTAAAGTAGTATATAATGATGTTTATTGGCTTCATTAATTGCATACTAGCCCAAGTACTACACAAGTAATAAAATGAGGAGACCTCTTGTGACACACTGAAAGTTGGAATATTTTACTATAAATAGCTAGATTGAGCATTAAAGTTATGGTGTGTAGGTAGATATTTGTGGTGCCGTTGTCTCATTCGATTTTAATTGTTGAAATTCAATCAGCATTCCTATGTATAAATACAATATGTACAGGAATACTAATTGTGTGGCTAATAAAACGCTAATTCCAGCCAAATAAGATTAAATGACAATTTAATAAAAGGAAAAGTAATTTATAACCAATATGATTTGTCTGAATTTCAGGAACGGCCCTCGCTCATGCGACTCGAATGTGGCTGGAGCTTAATACTTCTTTGTTTGAGTAGTATCAGTTTACTGTACTTACGTCTTAGCCTAATGGGGCCAAATTTCTCCGCCCCTGTTTTCTCCAAAGCAGACAACTCGATATCCCATCAATCCAGCCTGTGGATTCGTCTCGGAACATTCCTATTTCTCCCCGTGTTCAACTTTGGCCTTATACTTTTCCCCTACCCTTTGAGCTATGACTGGTCAATGGATGCCATTCCACCAATACAATCATTCTGGGAGCTTAGAAATCTCATCAGCCTTTCCTTCTACTTTATCCTACTCAAGGCAATTTACGGCCGTGTGTGTAAGCTCATTAAAAGTTCTGGGGACAGCTCTGAAATGTCAAGTCCAAGAAAAGAAGTGAGAAGTCGTAGAGATTTTTTACTGTTAAATGGTCACTCCAACCATTACGGCAGTAGTAATAGCCATAACGGGAATGGTCTCACGTCCGGAAACTTTTCGTCACAGTGGTGGTCATCATCCACATCAGCTACGTCGTCGTCAACGAGCAACTGTTCACCGTCATCAATTACAGGATATTCCGCCTCCTCTCTCCCTTGGTCAGTCTCAACCGACGGAATATCATCAGCACCAACAACAACTTCAACACATTCTTTGCCTCACATTGTTGGAAATGGGCCAAGCCGGAAAGACTACTGCAACGTTTGCCACCTTTGGATGAGCTCTGGTCGGAAACAGCAGCAACATCAACACAACAATAACAATTCTATTTGGAATGGCGGTCCAGAATATCTCCACTTTTTTGGGAACAACCAGCAGCCTGACAGAGATTGTGATACAAGTAGCAATGGAAGCTGTAGTAGTAGTAACAGTAGCAGCAGCAGTTCCAGTAGTAGAAGCAGTAATGGCACTACCAAAGCATACAATGGACTTATCAGTAGTGGGCATCAGGGTCGAAGTAATCACTATCGATCTTCCGGCAACTCCCAAACTGTAGCCCACCGTCAGAATCTCAGATACCGGGTCACCAGCAGTAACAACGGGAGTAATATCAGTAATGGATTTGGAAACGGTTCCGTGGCTTACAGCAGTAGTCTTCCGTATGGAAATAATATCACAAACAATGGCACCATAAGCTCCACCATTCCACTTCCATTATCAGGAGCAGCTATCACCACCACTGCTGAATCTGTGGAAAACACGACCATATCAAGATCGAGTGAGGCTTCAGCAGCTTTACTGTCTGCATCCCTACTTTTCCAGTTATCCTTCCTCATGGACACGGTTTCCTACTTGTGTGGCACAGATTACATTGTCAAACTCCCACACGATATCAGCAAAAACAAACGTTTCATTCCCATAAACAAAGATATCACAATAGCTCTAATAACAATCGGGGTCAAGGCCATCACCATCGCTATTCCAGATTTTACCCTAGTTCCACTAGCAGTGCTTCAGGAAATAACAATAATAACAGTAGTAGTTCAAGGAAGCAGTTGAGACTAAGAAAACTCTTTGTTTTCTCTGTCATCACATCTCTCCTCGTCTTGAGCTTGAGAACGCTTCAGAGAAATGAAGACTGGGAGGATGAGGGAAAGTTGTACAAGGCTGGGATAAAAGTCAACCCACCCAAATCTTGGGGTAATCTTGGAATCGTGCTGAGCAATCAGGGACGGTTGAAGGAAGCAGAACAGGCTTATCGTAAAGCCCTTCACTTCCGCTCTAATCTTGCTGACGTGCATTACAACCTGTAAGTGGTCAAAAATACGTGTTTTATTCCTTTCATTTTTAAATAACAACACTTTTACTAGCATTGCTACTTACAATATTCATAAATCACTAACAAAAGGAAGACGAAAAAAGTTTAATTTTAGTTCTTCTCAGATTTATTGCATACACTCTATATTTTTAATTTCACCTCGCTCAATAATAAATCTTCTGATGTGTGGTGTGCCATATTTTATTGTTATTGTTTATGTTTGAGTCGTAAAAGACGGTGGGCCAATTAAAAGCTTAAATTCAAATGAGTCCACAGAGAGAGAAAGAGTCTCATGCAGGGCTCTAAATAAACTATAGCACTTTCCCTGAGATATTAGCTTTCTCCAAAAATTTCTCGTTGCTCACGAACAAAACGACATAAACTTCCTGCATGCATATCCGTTATATATATATTTTTGCTTTCACTCTGTATGTGTTCTCGTTTTGGACCCACACAATACCATGATAAATGCCCTACTGCTACAATGCCTATTACAATTCACTCTTCTGCTGTATGTGTGTAGTTCATGGGGGATCGAGATGATATAAAATGGTGATTATAAATGATGATTACGATTTTTTGTTCTATTGTTCCCGTTTTTCCTACCTGTTTTACATATTTTACCGATTTATTAGCTAATGTAATGTATGCACATGGCATGGTTTGCGTTTCCTTTTGTCCAGTTTAATTACCATTAGCTTGTACTACAAGAGAGGGAAAGCATTATGTAGAATAATAATAAAAGCCTTTTTGTTGCTACCTTTCCCCATTCAACCGGTCGTTCTATCGCCAAAACTCACGTTGAGAGTATTGTAGCAGTCAGTCATGTCATGTTGTAACATAGCCCTTTTGTTCCTTTACAGTTTTTTATTACCGTCCAACTCTCTATACCTTTCCCTTTTCTCTGCTCACATTATCATTAGCCTGATGATTAGTTTTTCATATTTTATGTACACAATAATAATATGGTCAATATACTATTATACACATACTGGACAAAAGAGCTAGTTACAAGCATTACAACAGATTGTATATCCAGATAATAAATATCCGTTTTCCTTTCCAGCTTGTGTGTTTGAACAGAGTGAGCAATGATCACTTGGTAAGCTTGAATTCCTCGTTTTCTTTCTTTCTCTTATTATGTGCATTTTGCCATGCCATATGCAAATGTCAGGTTCAGTTCAGTTAAGCCAAGGTGTAATGAAATGGGTAGCAAATGTAGCTCTAATATTTTTGTTCTTTTCTCATAGTTAAAAAGTTGTGTGCTGTCATTATTATGTATGCCGCCCGGTGGGCTTCCGAAAGACATTCTTCTTGTTATGCATGTGATGCCGGCCGACTTGCTTTCCAACATTCCAACAACAACTGCAGCTGACTTTCTCCTACATTGTACAATATACTTTCCTATTTGCCTTTTTAGAGAACAAAGTAGCAAGCAAGAGTACCAGACAGACATAATATTTTATGCGATTTCATTTTTCTCCTTGTAACTAAACATATTCCTTATTTTAGCATTTGCCATTGTAATTTCAGTTCCATTTTCTGAAATACCTACTTATAAACATGAATAAAACTGCTTTTGCATAATGTACCCTTCCTACCTGCATGCGACAAGCCTATAATATATTTTTTTTCGTGCTACTTATTATAAATTCGTATTTTTGGTTTGTTCCTATTTGCTGCTAGTTTGCTGTGTTGGTGTCTGATGTTGACTCCTTTTTTGGTGTATAATACTGCTTTTAGGAATATTGCATTCATATTCCTATTTCTCTAGTATTTTCCCAATATTTCTTTCCCTGACATGTTACAATGCAATACAGAATACATGTCACGCATAAAATTAAGTTCTCTGCAGTATTTAGATTAAGATTGTATTGATAGAAAAATACCACTATAACTTTATCCTGTTGTAATAAAATTGACAACTTTGTTTGAATGACGCTAGTTAACATTGGAGTTCCAACACCAACTTTTTATAATTCAGTAAACTCTAATCAGCCTTAAAGTTCAGTATTGGCATTATCACTATTTAAATTTAATGTGGGTTTATGTTAGTATCAAGTCACAACATAAGCTGTGCCATTTTTATAGACTTGTGAGTTTATTTGTCTTGTTCATCGTCTTTATTCATCGTCTTATTGTTATATTGTTATACTAAAATATTGTGGTTGTAGTATGGGTGCATGCAACAAACAAAAGGATAACAAAATGCTTTGCAGACTATGCGGAAAACTTCCTTCTCTTATGAGAAATGAAATACCTTGGCTTGACGCTATCTATCCATATGCAAATTCCCTGTTTCTGTGTATGCATTATGTACTAGAGTGGTAATGTAATATCCATATCCATATCTCATTTATTCAAGAAAGAAGTAAAGGCAAGAGGGCCGATGTCAAGCATAAAACTGTCACACTAAATTAATGTCACGAGTCACGACGACGTCTAACACGTATACACTTTTTTATCCAGACAAAGCAAAAGGCGAATGAACGAACAGGCATATCAAATCTTAGCACACACCAAAAGAAGGGAAATAAATCGAGGGAAATGTCTTTTGTAGTCGAAACCTCGTTTCTCTCTTGTTAGTTCTTCTTTTACATGAAATGAAAACTCTTACACAAGTTGCATATCATCGTGTGGGCTTTTGAAATTTCATAGCTTTACGTTGGAAAACGTAGAAGAAGCACGTGTGTGTTCTAGGGAAAGCTTATATGAATAACAATTACTTTTCTTCTCTTAATAACAAAAAAGCGTAGTGCAAGGCAAACACCATTATTCATTTGAAAGATTTGAAAGGCATATGAATTGCGTGCTTGTGCATTTAGGTACTCTCTCAAGATATTAAAAACGCGTCCATTCCATCGTCATCATGAATGATGATTTCATAGTCCATTCTATATTCTATTGTTCGGCATGTATAATGAATGACGTAATACATCACTTGACAAAAACCCAAACAAAAAGACAATATACCAAGTGTGTTCATATATGTCTACGGTACAGTCACTCTTCTTGTTGCTCTTTTTCACCATAGCCATGCATGCAAGTTTACTTTATATATTTGCAGTTTCAGCTTTTATGCTTGACTTTCTAATGGGGAGAAAGGGTACATGGAGCCCTAGGGAGGTAGTAGTAAAGATATAAGAGGGATATAAGTACACTGCATTGCACTACTTTTGTTTTCTGCAGAAGGAAAGGAGGGTGAACAAAAAATAACAGTAAAATATGTGCAATGGAGAATGGAGACTAATATAGTTCGGCTGACGGTGGAAATGAAAAAATAAAATGATATGCATGAATAAACTACCTATATGCATGTAGCGGTGGGGTTTTTGGGTGTACAAACGCATTGAATATGCACGGTAAGGTTTGTTTTGTTTCTCTTTAGTGCACTGTGCTCATTCACTCAATTTCAATTCAATCTCGTAAAGTACCCCCAACGCAACAGAGGAGCTAGTAAAGAAACAGACGCATGAGTTGTTTTGTACTTCATAGTCTATTCAATACAATTCTCAAACAAATACAACAAATGTTCTGCAGTTTAGCTGTAGTCTGGTATATTACTGTACCAAAATTATATACGTAGTTTTCAAAAGCTTAAAAAGCGCTTGTTCGTACGTATTTTATAAATTGCAACCTGAAAGAGGTATTTTTTTTACAATTGCAAAAAAATCTTTCAAGCAGGTGTAGACGCAAATTGCGAATCGAGCATGGTGAAATATTCCGACATCTCCGGTTCGATAAGTGTGGCGGCGGAGAAGCTGGTTTATGAAAATATTGTAGAAAACAACGATGCACAACGGTTTACTAAAAACCTATCTTATTGAGCGTGTTATATACATGTTAGCCATTATTTATGCGCGGACACTTTTCTGCCAAAGGTAAAGTATTCTTCGTGCATCGAAACAAATACAGTTATTAAACACGTGTGATGCGAACGCAAATCAGGCGATGAATATAATATTTCTTTCAAATAATGAGTTAAATTATTAGTTGTCCAAAGCTAAAAATCAGCTTTCGATGCTATTTTGAAGAATGGTAAAGATAAGAGGCATTAACGTAGGGTGAAAGCGAATATTTCTGCATATATGCATAGTAAAAATATTTCAATAATATTCCAAATTGTAAAAAAATGATCTTGATATAAGCTTTAGGCATTCTCATTTGACTTTTATCATTTTAGAAAGAAAAACTGCATGTTTGTTGGTGTACATACATGATATGATCAAGATAGTATAAAGTGTGGTAGGCATTCACTTTGAATAAAGTTAGAACGGAGAAAGCCAAAAATTGGCCAAGTACATTATGCATGTCATGTTTATCTAATGTACATATTATCGATGCGTGAGCACATATAAAGTCGATAAAGATATGCCGATAAGAATGCAGAGCGGGCCGGTGTAAAGCTGTTTTATTTACAGCTATCGATATCATTTCAATCGTTCACAAAAGTGAAGAAGAAAAAGTAGTCCAGTTATATATAATAGTGTGCTTCTGCGACCTCATGCCAAGCCAGGTTCCTACCAAGAAGTAGAAAAAGTCAATCGTCGTGTCTTCACTTCCTCGTGAAAGCATCCTAATATGGTGCTTGCAGTTCTCTTTAAGAAAACATAGTATTCTTCAGCACACACTAACCATACTCCATCATCCTGCAGTTCACTTCGATATAAGATGATACCAACAAAGCGCCATGCATGCCACTGCAAGTGACTGATCGACCGAGTAGTACAAACAGTATATCATATCTTATTTATACACACGATATTGAACAGGAAAAGGGCTCAGAGACTTTTTTCTTTTCTCTCGTCGTGTTTGAGTTGACTTGATCCATAATGCATTACACAAAACGAAAGATATCGCTTTTCATTTTTTGAGCACACACATGAATGTATGTGAGATTACACAGCGGAGATCTATCATTCTCACCCAATCCATCCTCACACACAAGAAAAAGAGCAGTATTTATTGACTGTGGAAAATACCATTAGACTATTATGCATACACACGCAGGGTGAATAACTCAAAAAGTAAACACTGCACTGGGAACAGGAAAAACGAAGGAAATATAATGTGTGCTATGCTCTATGAAAGATCGGCGAAGGGTAACGTCATCATTACATCTCGTTCTCAAAAGTTTTTGCAAGGCTTACATATACAGATAGTAGATATCGGATCACCAGCAATAAAAAAAGCATGCTAACATACATACTTCTTCACATGGATCTGTAAGCCTATATACGGCAGAAACTATATGCTTTAATGTAATTTTTTCCATTATCAGCAGTAATCTTGCTTGAGTGTTCTCAATATTATAGAGCGTTGTTGAATAGAGTAGATTTTGAGGATCATATAATCTTAGATTATGTTTGATCAGCAGCAGCTTTAAAAATATAACGACGACAGTAATGCGATTTTATAACTTCCTTTGAAAATATATTTCCTCTTTTGGTTAACTATATTATGTCGTTCTATATTTAATGCAGGATATATACGTATATGTACGCTTAAAGCAACATTTATATTACCCTACATACGAAATATATCCTATTTACAGGGGCTTGTATGTATATGGGGGCTTCTAAAAGTGGCCTTCTTATCAAGCCTATTAAAGCTGGGACTACCTTATCAAACTTTTATCATAGCAAAATCCAGCCAAATGGGGGTTTAAGCGAGTGCTAAAACAGTTTGGCATGGTTATATCTGTTGGAACGAATGTATAATGTATGCAGAATGTTGGATGCATTCTATTATGCTCGTCTTCTTGTCCCGCTTGCTGATATTCCACAGCTTGATATGCTTTCACCAAGTATTATGCTTATAGCATAGCGCTCCTTTTGCATACGTAGTGTGTAGTATGGTATATGTAAATTGCATGCAGATTTACAAACAAAGTATTGAAATATAGCTGTCATTTGCACTTTTCCTTGCTAAAACTGCATCGAATATAGATTTCCTTCCTTTCATTCAAATTCCCATGCAATTTTGTTTTAAGCGAAAGTAAAATGGACAAGACAAGGTTGTTTGCATTTGCTTACAACCCATTCTAAAAACTGAAAACTGAACTTCGCTTTTATTGAAATTGAAAGCGATATCTAAACCAGCAGCTAATCTAAAGCTGAATGCCTGATGGCTGGTGCAGTCATTGGTCAGCAGAAGACTGAAAGCCAACAGCTTCTTTGTATTCAGTTGTACGATAGATATTCTTTAAGCTTCGCATAAATCGTGTTGGTTAAATCGATCAGTAAACAAGTTATGAAATCTAATTTAAATGCACCTTTGAAAGTTCTAATGTGAATAAAAATAGATACAGATTACAGATTGTCGCTTAAACTATTGAATGTATCATATTGAATAAAAACTGAATGCTAAAATTATGTTTTCTATTCAACAGGGGGATTCTGTTGGAGAGTCAAGGGAGACTTGATGAGGCACTCGAGTCTTATCGATCTGCCATTCACTTTCGACCAAAACTTGCGCGTAAGTGTCATTCGAATTATTTATTTGCTTTCCTTGATATCTACATACATACGTACAACGTTCATAGTTTTCAGCTGAATCGTTCTCAGTTGGTGGTTGTTATATTTGTTAAAGTACTATCCAAGATCCTATAATCCAATCTATTCCCATTTCACTAGTTATTTAGGACTCCAACCAGTATAACAACTTAGAAAAAGGCAATTGCTATTCGAATTAAAATTAAAAACACAGTTGGACTCTTAGCATTTTCTTTTGAAAGCTAAAGTCTTCAATTTAAAGACTGCTGCTGTGAAACCCCTATTTAAGGATTATTGGTAAAATTGTGTTTATGTGTTGTTCATGTGATGATAATGATTGTGGTGATGATATGCGCATCATCACAGCATTCATTTTTCCCAATCAAGAAGTTATGAAAACGATGAAAAGTTGGTGGTACTCAGTGTGTGAACTAATGTATGAGCTTCCCTATAATTACCAACTAACAGATATTATTATGTTGCAGAGACTCACGCTGTGTAATTCTATGATTTTATATACCATATATTTATACCTACACAAAAGTACTTGTACATTCTCGTTACTCCAAACCACATAAAAACGAAATCCGTAATAACAGTAGGACGAGAAAGTAAAAAGTTTGTGTTAACAAGTTGCTCATTTATCCCCATTCATATGCACGAAGCATGACGTCTGAATTACCACTTGAAAACAGGAAAATCCTAAAATAAAGTTTGACTCAGTAGTGGATATTTTGCCCACTACCACTTTTTATGTACTTCATCATAACAGATTTTTACTGAGTATGGACGTATAGCAAGTAAAAAGCCATTTCCTCTTTATTATGATGTCTATGTACACTTATATAACATACGCGAAACTGTACATTGTATACACCAACTCGTAATCACAATCATCATCATCCAGTTGATCATCTAAAACTAAGTTTAACCCTTTCACTTGCTTTCATTCCTTCCACTGTTCCACAAACGATGGTGCATTTAGTATAGTATGTACATAGTACCTGGTTGATTATATGGAGCACCTAAAAAATTAATCGTCGAAATGATGCAGAGCTTTTCTCGTTTCGGCTAGCTCCTTCAGTGTATTTAAGGCCAGTAAAGGAGCAAAAAATTTAAGGTACAAATATCTGTAATCAAAAGGAGGATTATGTTTCGTACAGTAGCCTTCCCCATCTTTTTTCATGAAGGCACCTTTGCGAAATGCAAGACTTACGTGCAAAACGACAGTAATGTATTTCGTAATGCCAATCATGTGTATTTAATAAATTCTCTCCCTTATCGATTCAAATCAAAGCTTGTTTTACCTCTTCAAGTGAAAGCCGTGTTGACGATATATATATATGGAGAAGGACTCTCGATGGGATTTATGCTGCTCTCGGTTCACTTGTTTGGTTTCAAGTTGCAAAATAATTATAGAGAGAGATAAAGCTTCAAAAATATAACGAGCTTTCTAAAAAAGTATCAAATGTACAATTTGTATTTGCTTACAAAATCTAATATAAAAGGTTTATGCTCTTTATGTCGTGTAGAGAGTGAGGATTTATTTAACAGTAAGCGGATTTTATTTCAAATTACTGGAAGGAATCAGGCAGGGAGTTGTTGGAACTGTTACTGAGTTTTAGCATGCACATTAGCCGTAAAGTATGTGGGAAATGATGGTGAAAGTCAGTCTAATAAAAAAAGCAACCATATGTGTGGCTATTTCTGTATTATTGATTGGATTGACTTCACAAGAGTGAGCATGAGATATAAAAAATGCAAACTTGGGATAGGATGTTTGGCAATGACAGGGGTAGTCATTAGCTTTGGAGCAAAAATCGACTTGACATTTCCAATCTCTTCTAGAAAAATGTGAGTAGATTTCACAAGAAAAAGGTTAGTGGTGGTGGGTGGCAGGGATGCTAATGGCTTTTCGAGAGACAGAGCATTATTGTTGATGATGATGATCGACCATCTTCAGGTCTTCAAAGATTTCCATATTTCCATAAGCCCTACTCGTTGTCGATCGCTAAATTCTTAGAGCTATTAAGGACGTATTCAAGGGAAGGAATCCACAACTCCTGGAACATCTGCCTCCGCCTTATACTTAATCGTACCTGTGCAATATTAGAAAATGCGATAAAAATCGTGACTATATAAGGCTCATCAGATCAAAAAATTACGTACATATAACTCCCAGAATGAAAATAAAACAAATGGAAGCTTCACTTATGCTGTTCTTTTTCAAGAACGTTGTGATTGCCAACTCAGTAGTAGGGAAAGTCATCACGTATTCTTATCGAAATTTCTTCAAGTTGATATAATGTAAACAGAAGAAGATTGGCTCAGTTTTTTTCGTTGTTTACCTTTCTTATCAACTTTATCTTATGATTCCCTTTTTACGTCCGGTCTAGTCGAGGGAGTTCCATTTCCCAGACATCTATTAATTTGTCTAATTTTCTACATTCTATTTGCGTAGTTTCACTGTAGCCATCTGTCAACATATTGCGTCAACACAGACCCCAAATTATATATACCAGTTGATTCTTGTTAAAGAAATTGGATGGAAAAGCTGATACCATTTGTGAAATTGGAAAAACTTAATTAAGTCAGTTTTTAGTAAGTCTTCCGTTGTGTAAAGTCCAACTGTCGAAGACCCATGTTAATCTTCTTAATGCAGTTTTCTTCATTTCTTGTAAGTCCCATTTTTATATTTGCTTTGTTAGACAACAACCTTAAAACTGTAGATGTCAATCGTCAATGATCCTTATAAGAAAACTTATAAATACAGTCCAGCCGCAGAGGGTAGCCACAGTAAACATGAATGACATTGTTGATACAACAGTGTCAATAAAGTTTTTTCATTCCTTTTTTCTTTGTTTATTTGGTACTTTTCTGGCATTTCAATTATCTGCTATGGGGAGGGTCGGTCAAACCGTTGACATCGCTTTGTTTACAGCTTCAGTATGATGGATTGATGTCGTCTACGAGCCATATAGCATGGGTTTGTCTTATTTCGAAGAAAGGTTTTGCATGCTTGTAGTTGTTTTTAAAGCATATGAATGCTCTAATTTTTATTTGCTCGCTTTGAGTAGTGATGTTCCTAAAAGCAATCAACTAAATTAGATGAGCTTTAGCTAGCTAAATCCTTTATGTATTACTGTTCCAACATCCTGTTTAGTTGTTTAACTGCTGGCGACAGGAAGTTTACTTAATTGAAATACTCACTGCTTGGAGGTACTTGGGAAGCACCTTTTACAGTTACAAAAATTAAACTACAAAAATCAGTCCTTCGTCTATCTAGCTTTTATGTATTGTAATTTCGGCATTAGTGAAATTTATTCGCTTCAAAATTGCTTTAAACACAGATATTAATGAGATTATTGAAACCTTTAAATACATTAGCCATGTCGTCTATTAGCGACTCTCATTTCAAAACGAACATTGGAAATCAAAGTGTATAAATATGCAAATATGCCTGCGAAAAGTAATAAGAAGAACAGTAGTAATAGTAGTATAAACAAAAAGAAGTTGTAGATGGTATTCAGACGTCCGAGCTGAATATACTGCAAGCAAGCCTGCAAACTTCTTGAAGACAATACGAGATGTTCTTGTCCTTCAAAATCTCCAACCTGTTCGGGAAATAAGCGTTTTATAATACCTAAGCCTAGCATTTCTAGGTTTGACGTGCTCTCTTCCTTTTGTTTTTTTGCGGGTGGCTTCCTTATTGCCGCATAAGCTTGCTTTCTGGTACAGCTACAGTTGCTTCCTTTAGAGATATCACGAGGTCGTTGTCTCATCTCCCAAATCATATCACGGCATTTCCTGTCCCAAGGATCGGTGTCAAGTTGGCCTTAGGTGTACAAAACAAAATGTGATTGGATATAAGTATTTTGTAACTTAAATATATATAAATATTGTCAAAATATTGGTAATTTGTAGAGCATACTTGAATGAAACCCAGTAGCTGAATAAAAGGATAACACCGAATGCCAGAATTCTCGATCTGTACTTTGTAAGGAATCTTAACATTTCAAATATTTTGTTTTAAATGTCCTAAAAAGAATTCACATAAAATGCTGGTCAGGTCTACCTCGTCAATGATATGATTTACGCTCTGAAGTCTACTGTCTAACTCTAGTCTGCTGGCTTGCTGGTTGTCAAACCTTACTAAAGCAGCGCAATTTTTTTTTAAATTGAAAATGTTTCTATCAACAACTGAAACAATGTTTGAGAATGTTGATATGTCTCTCACAAAGAATTTAGAACTACTTTATTCATCCTAATCCTAGGTCTCTCATGCTAAATCATAGATTACTCCACCATACTGACAAATATATACAAATCATAAAACTTTATAATGTTTATTGAACCCCCGCTGCCAAATATGTGCCTAATATTTTATGGTAAAATAAATGTATTCTAAGCCTAAAGAGGTTTCTATTTACATTAATACATGTCTATGAAGACTAATAACTTAATTTTATTAAAATTGAAATCAGAATACAATCTAAAGTTCCTAAAGGTTTTGCAGGTTTCCCTACGCTAGATGAGACATTTTCAGTCTTGACATATGCAGGATTAGGAATAGTCAGTTCTTCCTTCCCACACAAATCCTTGGTGTTTTCGTGTGGGCCAAAGTCTCCGTTGGTGTACTCCGCATTGCAATCATTCGTATCACAAATACAATATTTTACAGTCTCCATCTTCGGCTGCTCCTTATTTACAGGATATGTGGTGGAACTGCAGTTGTTGATGTTAGAAAATTTTATTTTAATTTTGCTTTCGCTATCGTAAATGCATCCATGTACCTCAGTGTATTGGGCTTGTATCTTCTTTAAAGATGATGGAGGATTTGTTGGGACTCTCCATTCATAATAGGAAATGCACACAAATTTCCCTGCAAATTTTCAAACAAATGGTATGTAAAAAGCAGGTACATATATTATGTTGATCATAATGTTAGTACACATTGCATACTGATACAACTTACGGTCTATTTGGTCGGAAGGTACTGGCTTCGGTGGAGGAACTTGTGAGTGGTCATCATTGTGATAGGTTTGAAGCTGAAAAACATGCTCAAGCCATTCATCAGCACTGTAACAGTCTTTTTCTGAAACATTACGATTACTTGTCCCACAGTAGCCTGAAGCGGTGTCTTTAAAAGTGCAATTAAAACCAGGACCAGGATCTAAGCATGATTTTAAAATGAGATTTTCACAATCAAAATCACAAAAATCGCACTCATGATCAACTAGATCAGGCGTATGCTTTTAAATATTCTAATTGGCTTACTAAATACCTATCGAGAAAGTTTCCGTTGGTAGTTTTGTGATTATGATAAAACTTAAAATGATGAGCAATGATATAATTGATGTTAACATCATGTTGCGTTTTGCTTTGAATGAACTGAACATACTTTCAGATTTCAGACATATGATCTTTCAAACAAATAATAGCATCATTATTCAGCTATGACTTGAATATTGCCGGAAATATAAACAGGAGTTTTCTAAATCTAATATGTCAGTCTATCAACAACGACCAGTTGTAATAGTTGGTGTGGTC
>JAHZNG010002148.1:0-13362 GCA_027744375.1 Orchesellides sinensis | reverse complement strand
AGTCGTCTTATAATTAGATTTAACTCTGCCCAAATTCTTACTTGTCTTTTAGAGCATTTGGATTATGAGGACTAAGCGTAACTTGCACTAGAGTTATCTCTGCAGGTAAATTCCTTTTTATTTTTGGGAGACAAATTAAGGACAAGGATATAAATATGTCAGGTGGCCGTATTCTGGTGTTTTACTTTTTTAGCAAACTTTATGCTTGCAAACATTGTATCCACTTTGTTTCATATACAATAGCAGTTCTCCATATTTTCGTTGTATGTTTTTTCTTGCAACTTGCGTACGTTTTGATCCGATGAGGTATAAATCAGATCTAGAGAGATAATACAACGAAAAGCTGGATTTTCACGATTTTAACGGTTTGCAATGCATGTATTTCCTTGCAAAAATTCGGGATTGATTATAAATAGCAACCATATGCCAGAGGCAAATTTAGCTCTAGATTGATTAGTACGCTGTGGTAAACAATACGTATTCACATGTTATATACTTTGGCACTCAAATAAGTGTTGCTATCTATCTGCCTATCCAAGTAATAAAGGAAAAATAAGAATATTTGTTTGACAAAGACTACAAATCCAAAAATAGAAAATAAACTTTCATTCAATGTCCAACAACTATTTTCTTTCAAAATGTTGGAAACAATTTTTTCAAAGTAAAAGTATTGTTACGAAGACAATACTACTTCTCATGTTTTCATTCCATTCTTCTTTCTTTGATGACAATAAAAAACCAACAGGCCTTCACTTTGAACTTGTGCATTCACGCTTCATTTGCCTTTACTTTTGTTTGTTATTTTATATTCTTTGTGTGTGGTGTTCTCTTGTTATTTTCTATTCGATCCTAATCTTAAATTATGTATGAGCTACACCGTCTTCCACTTTCCCCTTGAATAAGTAACAAAGAGCTTCTTCGTCCATATCAACTTATGATAAAACAGCAATACGAAAAGTGGACACTCTATTCCATGATTGTATAACCCTTTAAACCCTTTTTACTTTTACATATCATAATGTACAGGGAGGGAATACTTTACTATCCTATTTTGATAATATGCACTATACATATTTTTATAGAATAGTGACTAAAATTTTAAGACAGCACATGCTTTTAACGAAATAAACTTTGGTATAACATAATAACTTGTATACAAGCATTTTGCATGGATAAATCATGAAATTATCAACTTTTGCATGCTTGGACTAATTTAGGAAACAACATCAAATGAAAACAGCATGTTCTACATGAGTGACAATAAAAGTAAATGATTCCCAAAATGTGTTTCAAGAAATATGTAAACAAAATCTGCGTTTTATTCTGCATGTCTTGATTCATCCAAATTACCAACTTACCCGTTGATTCCTCAAATAAAAACCAAACTGTCTTGTTCAAAGAAGGTGACATGAGTATGCTACGCGGTTTCTGCTGTGGAGAGAAAATTGTACACATACAAACAAGCATATTTGGATGGATCTAGAAAATGAAAGGACAAAACACACAAACACGATGTATCATAGTAAAATAGTTGATAATTAAAGGAAAGAGCACAAACAAAGTAATAACAATTTAGTCTAGAGCTCCACTTTCTATTCCCACCAGTTGAGATGAGACGAGACTATATCTGTGTATTGCGTAATCCCACAGGGAAAACTGTCGATGCGATATTAACATGAACTGCGCAAGAGTCGTTATCATGCTGTTGTGGGAGCATTACATAAATGTACAAGACTGAAAAACCTAGCAGGTGGTCAAAACCCTATAAAACTCATTTCAGGGCAATTTTGATCTTGTCGAAGAAGTAAAAAAAGAGGAAGTGCGGTGTAATGTAATGTAATGATCCTCAACAGCCCCTATCTACTTGAAACAAGATGAGATGATAAACGCATGTATAAACGCAGCATGTTGTGTAGGTAGATGTTTATATCCTCATCAAAAGGAAAGCAAGAGAAAGTTAAAGACAACTGTCAGAACATTCTCATCATCGACGGATGGACTCAAGCAGGGATGGCTAATAAAATACTAAGGTAAAGGGTTACCAAATTTTTCTCTATCAATTCCTTATGGTAAACGAGAGCTCTTGTTTATTCTCTCTCTCACTTTCCCCGGCAAAGCATATTGAATGGGCAATTTCCACTACAACCCAGAAACGGACAACAAATCCAAACTCAAGTTAAAATTTACGAAAAGTAATTCCATGCTTACGCACATTCGTGAACACACAAATGCATATTTCGTGATTGTTGTGATTAGTATTTTTTACGACGGTACTTTTGTTCATTTTAAATAACTTTCGTACTTGCATTTTTTGTAAAAAATGCAATCACCATAAACGAATGAGCATACTTTAAAAAATAAGAGCAAATGTAATACCACCGTCTGCCTGCATCTGGAACGAGAGGATGAAACAATTCAATTTTGTAAAGTAATGTAAATATTTAAGCAGGATGTTGAAATAAAACTTGATATGGTTTAAGAGGATCATGCCTAATAAAGCAGTGCTCTTGTAATCTGTAATAAAAATTGTTCGGATAAGAAAACTACTTAAAAAGAGCAAGTTTTAAACCTAAGATTGCACACTAATAAAGCTGATTCCACTCCCTTTACCTTTATTACTAATGTTGATTCAATTTCACAGTTAAATTAAATCTGGAGATATGATATAGGCTCAGACTCAGATTTGAATTAAATCTGTTGAAAATGGAGATTGGGTTTTGAGTGGAATTAATATCCAAAGGAAATGGAATGAATTGTCCCATTTATCAACAGGTCTGGGTGGATATGTGACTCGCATGCAAATGAAAGCACACAGTCTTTATATGAATATACATGTTTACCTGGTTCTAATGGCTGTAATAAATTGAAGGATTCACTTGACTCAACGACTCTAACCAAGCACCTATTTCACTTTACCGTTTCCACTTTCTCATATGCAAATATCATACGAGAAAGGCACCCTTATAAATATTTATAAGCTCCATCTTGCCCATCCAAAAATGTTCAAAATTGTACAAAGTAAAGCATTGTCGAATGAATAAAATAGTCAAAACGAAAGCATTTTGCAAACAATTCCTCACAAGTGCATCCAGACGTAGGCTTCCACGAATTTAAAGTAATCCAAAAGATAGTTGTTCAAGTCTTTAAAAAATATAAAATAAGTTATCTTACAAGCCACATTCATTTCGACGAAAGTATAAAGTTGAACTTGAATTGGAGACTCTGTCATATAATTTCATTTAGTTTTGATATGACTGATGATTGTCCGTATAGCTTTCATATAACTAAAATACATCATGGATATGAAATCAATAAATATTGCATATTGCCTGCATTCCCGACTCAATTGTCAGATGCTGTGAGGTTATATGGTTTGATGATATGAATTTACCTTTCACTTTTCACTTTAAACATGTGGTGAAAGTCGAGTCGTCGAGTGTAACTGTTTCCGCAAAGGGAAATGTACTTTCCTTTGTTGGTAGTAGAAAATAGGCAGTCATAGGGTACTTGAGAAACCTCGGAGCATACGATGTGACGCTAATGATTTAAACAGCATTAAAAATATAATATAATTTTCCATTCCATTCCATGTAGTACGCCTTCAAGTGAACTATGCAATTTCTACGTTCTACCACGTTCTCTGTAAAGCATATACCTATTTCATACCTAAAAGCTCTATATTTTCATTGAAATTTTTGATATGCTTTCTATGAATATGATAAGTAAGGTTACACAGGTTACATTGATGATGAGAGGAATAAATTTAAGCAAAATTATTTTTCTACCCTGCCTACCGATTTGCGTACATCTAAAGTAGCCGCTCATACCCCATCCGTGCAAAAATGACACAAAAATAAAGAATGAGACTAGGAGCGAAGATAAATGAATGACCCAACTGCTAAGTTAAAATGTAATAATCCGGTTACGTTTTTAAAAGAGTAATTCATGGTGCTCGTAATAATATGTATCGTTCCGCGTAGTCTTTGCAAGGTTATTATGAGTTTACGACGGCTTACGGTAAATAGATACTTTGTGGTAATATTACTAATGTATAAATGCTTCTTTTGATCGTAAAAAGGTCATGTGGACTCTAAACTACTTGTCTTACATATGTATATAGCTTAACTTAAGTACATCAGTATTTTATGTATTTAGCGTACATAAATAGGAATCTAGTTTTCCATCTGTCGGTTTCTTCGGTTTGGTAGGATAAGATTGTATGTGAAGACTATAGCATAATTGTAGTTTAAGGTATTTTAGGGTAGTACTTACTAACTTGACTAGATTTTTTATGGCTGAGCTCACATATGCGTGTTTTATTTGATTGCTGCTGATGATTATAACGAGTTTCGGTGTATACTACTGGGGAGCCCATTGCTGCTGCTGTTGTCGCCAGCTGTCTTCAGGATCCGGTCTGGTAAGCAATAAAAGATAAGTAATACAATTACAATATTGGTATACCTATACCATCTTTTTACAGGCATTATATTTTTGGCGAGTAAACGCTATTGTAAATTTATTTGGCAAAGAACTGTTCAGAGTACTATTTTCTGCATTAATGGATGTGTAATCGAAACGTAATGCTTTCAAGCTACTCTTCAATTTCTGGGTTTTCATTTTCATGTGGCCGTACACATACACATTAAACTACAGTTTTTTATGAAAACCAGTGTCATATTATAATTTACAGTGTGTTCTCGCTTGTGTATTAACATGTTTACAATAGTACATTGGCGCGAGACACAATTTGTATTCGGGCATACGAAAAGTACGTTTTCATATATCAAATGCTAAAATGCAAAATGTTATTTCAAATTTTCTCCAAAACTACATTCCCATCTTACCAACTACAGGCATGGTAAACGATAATCGCATCAATGATATACATAAGCTGGTTTCGCAACGAAGCACATAGAAAGGTAGGGCAAAGTGAAACCATAAAGGAAAACTCTTGAAAACTATAATACACCTTCCAAGAAAAAGCAATCATTTTACTCATGAAAACGACTTATACACGTAACATGTATTCGGGCATACGAAAAGTACGTTTTCATATATCAAATGCTAAAATGCAAAATGTTATTTCAAATTTTCTCCAAAACTACATTCCCATCTTACCAACTACATGCATGGTAAAGGATAATCGCATCAATGATATAAGCTGGTTTCGCAACGAAGCACGTAGAAAAGGTAGGGCAAAGTGAAACCATAAAGGAAAACTCTTGAGAACTATATTACACCTTCCAAGAAAAAGCAATCATTTTACTCATGAAAACGACTTATACGCGTAACATGCAGTCAAATGACATGGGTAGTCTGAAAGAGTAGGCCTGTAGCATCCGTTTTTTCGTAATGTAGTAACAGGCGTAGAAAGTTGTCGCTGTGCCATACGTGTAAACGCCCAGCTACTTTCTCCGTACTCCCAACAGTAAAAAATGAAACGGGCAACAACAACGAGCTACTCTGCGCAAGGTTTCTAGTTTGGTAGCAACAGGAAAAATGAATACGGCTGATTAGCATTTTATGCGAAATTGCTCTCATTATTTTTCCTCTGGAGAACACAGGCAACCAACTTGTGCGAAAATACGTAAAAGGTACACAGAAAAAAAACTTTTGCAAAATGAGGAACTAAAATATAGGTTGTGATTTGTGATAGCTGGCTGGTGAGCATTTTATAACAGGACTTGTCAATCAAAGCTTTGATTTGCTTTTCCCTACTTCGTTGAGTTTTTATGATTGGTATATAAACCAAGTCAATACATGGCATGAAATTCAAAACGAGGAGATTTCTCTAAATTAGGACAAACTCTGTAGAAAATTTGAATTTGCATTTTACAGCTTCTTGGTCACGCTTTGATGCACTGGTGAGGATGCTAACAAGGGGAGGAGTACATGAAAAGTAAACATGGGCATGCCAAAAACAAGGAAAATCATCAAAAATTTACGTCTCATAAAATCGTATACATATCAAGCATCCACATTTGCATGTTGCTACCTTTTCATCGACAATGCTTTCAGGCTACGTCTCAGTTTTTTTAACTCTGTTGCATAGACAGACTTTATAATAAATAATGTTATGAAAACATGCATATGAGATATGATAAATTGTGTTGGTAAAAACATGACGAAAACAGGTATACCAACATACATACGGCAAGATGTTACATGCATGCCATGATTGCAAGTAGAATATTAATAAGAAGAAAAATAAGCTGGTATATAATTTGTTTTTCTAAATGCAAATTACTCATTTTGTATTTAAAGTAATGCATGTTGAAATCGTTTGATGCAGACAATAGCATGTTAGCGCTTTACTTCTTCAAACATTATTTTCAGAATAAAAAGCGACTCGTGTTGCTACATGAATGGAATCAAGAGAAAATCGGTATGGATGGCAGACCTCCATAGAGTTGTTAAGATATGTATATTTACCGTTTAGGCTGCATGGCAAGCCGTTGTCTTGCCTCGAACACAACGTCACGGAAGGATTGCGTAGCCTCCGAAGTTCCTGTAAATTATTTTTATTTCCATTTAAAAAAAAGCATAACTTTACTTTACTATAACTTTGATTTTAGAATACATAAATGAACAGGAAAAACGACAAGACTGACAAGTTAGACTCTAAATATGTCTCACTTCTTGGCTGATTGGTCATTGCCCTAAGAGAATCCGTTCGTTGAAACTGACCACTCCTATCGTAGCCCACATCTCTTGGACTCCAAGCCGAGTTCCTCCTATTTCTAAGCATAGCTGGATCCATGCCGCCGTCTGGTATTAAGGGCAGTTGTCGCATGAACATGTCAGGCACTCGTTGCACTGCAACCGAACCTTTAAAAACCATATATTCGTTTATATTCGTACCAAGTGAGTTCCATTCAGACATTAGTGAACACTATAATTAGCAAATAGCTGTACTTACTTCGTCGACCTTGATTAATAACTTGCTCTACAGCAAACGCAAAAGAGCCTCGCCTGGAAGGAGGTAGACTTCTCGGAAGGGCAGGTGTACTTGGTGCACTTCCCCTCCCATCCCCCTCCATCCCATCAATCCCCATCGCCCCCCGATCGGACTGAGCACTACCACGCCGGGATGTTGGGGCCGACCTACTTGTCAGATTTGTACTTGGTGGCCCGAGCGTGCCCAACATCTCCCATGCTACTTCTGGACGTAACAGTGAGGTTGCACACGGACTGCTCTGGCCGCTACTGTCGTCTTGTTCTTCTATAATCAAATAGGACCGTAGCAATTTCCACCTCAGCTTTAATCTTTCTCTCAGGCCATGATTTCAATTTGACAGGACATTTTTTTAAAGATTCACCCTCTCCCCTTTCCCAGAATGCTCCCGTATTTTCTCTTTTCAAAATAATGTTCACATGATAAATATTTTCTGCCAACTGATTCGAAGGTTTCCACCTTTGCCCTTTTATTGAACATTGAAACCATGGCCGGGAAATAGACATATGCAGTGAGTATGCTAGCGCTGAGCTGTGTAAATCAAGTTTCTGCTTACCAGACTGGGACTGTGAGCCAGCAGCCATTCTCATTCTTAATCTCCTAGCAAGCTCTCTCGCACTGGGTGGCGTATTGCCTCCCGGACTTACAATTTGAGATATTGAGCCTCTGTGACTAGAACTTCCTTTGGCAGAGAAGGGGAACCACACGGGTCTGTCATCCAGGGAAACACGACCCATGTCGACATGACACTCCCCAAGAAAGTCTGGTCCCCTTGAGAGCTCTAGTACTAACCAAGAGTCAAATAAATCTTCTGGGCTTACTTTCGTAAACAGAACACATTGATTCCACCTAGTATTGGCTAGTTTCTCCCCGCTACGTATCAAAAAGAGAAAAGGAAAATATAATTTAATATGATTGAATTGAATACAAAAAAATATGATCAAAATGTTACCATTTCCATCATCATATAAATCTACACACACAAAAGAGAAAGCACAAAGAACAACAAAGCAACCATTTTTTTCTTGTGTGTTCATACAAACACAAACAAACCCTTATGAGAACTACTTTTTTTTATATTTTCAAGGCAAAAGAAAAATAAAATGTGACAAAAAAGTAAATTTTCAAACATCAATAAGTCTTGATCCCCAGGCCAAAAGGGAGAGCTAGAGAGTGTCTCACAGAGAAGAAATACAATTGGTGAAAATAGATGGCCCTAAAAGACGCAGACATATTATCCAAATGCCTTTTGCCATTTCACCTTCATTGGAGGAATTCTATCGACAAAGTAAAATATTACTGATGCGGGAAAAGGAAGGGGAAAAAAATGTTTAAAGGTGGCACAGGAAGATAGCAAGGTTCACAAGGTGAAATCCATTGAAAGGAAAGCGTACTCAGGTAATGGAAGTAATAATAGTAAAGCAATAACAAGATCCAACGTTATACACTAATACACCAGCTTTCACCACTTTTGTCTACTTTCTCTATGCGAGTAAAGAGAAAGTCAAACTATTTTTCAAGATGGGGAGATGAAATCACCTCTTGTTCTTGGGTGCACTTCACTTTCACTCACTCCCACTTCATAATTCCTGTCCTTAGCTTTCACCAGTATAGAGAAAGGTGAAGAAAATCGTTATTTTTTGCACAAACTAGATGTAGGCATATATATAAAACACATAATAACATGAACAAAGTATAGGGGAGAGGAAAAATCAAAAGGGCCCAAAAGGCATTCATTGTTTGACGGAGGCAACACAACTTGAGCTCTGCTACTTCATTTTTTTTCTAGCTCCTCTTTTTAACACACACGTCTTTATCTGTGTCCTTGGACAAACATCTTGGTTACTCTTGTGTGAACACTAAAGACAAAGGCGTTGCATGTCAAAAATAAAAAATCCATACTTGAACAAGAGTAAAGAGATAGGCATTGCAAGATTCGTTTGTAACTTTATTGAGTTGTGAAAGCAAGCTTCTTACTTGTTCCCTTCCATATACGAAGCATGAAAAAGTACTTGCTGTCACTGTTAAAAATACCACGGGCTTAGAAGAGTTGTCTTGCGTGACACCGCCGTACAGATTTATATTTTGGCGTATTGCTACAAGGAGCTACGGCGTTCAACGATGAAATCAGCAAAACCAAGGGTTAATGCACAGCAACACCTTAGTTTCCCAATAATTGCTAGTCTGAATGGACAGTCGGAAAGACTGACAAACAGGACAAACACATTTGTAGTAATGAATAAGACTTTGGTGGATGCAAATTACAATACGTACAATTTCTTGGGCATTATTACTATCGTTAATTAAGAACGGCATTACGACGCTTTCAATGTTTTTGTTTCCGTTACCTGCAAAATTCACTGTATGCTGGTGGTGGTGGCGGTGATGAAAAAACAATCGTAGAAGTTGATTTGAAATGTTTTGTATAAATAATGCATGCATTNTGAAATGTTTTGTATAAATAATGCATGCATTCTGTTTGACTTTCCCTTACACCGTATAGATGAGAGCGATGGAGAAAGCACCATTTAAAAACTGATTGATTGAAGTCGGAAAACAAAGCGGATCGGGAAAAGGCTCATCAGGTTTAAAAGAAAGCACGGCGTATTCTATAAACTGTCGTAGCAAATCAAACATGGTGACTAAAAAACAAAAGTAGGCACACCTAAAAAACTCAAACCTGCATTTACAAATGGAGGTATACGTATAAACTCCGTATTGAACGCATATGATTATTATTAAGTTACTACTGCCAGTTTCAATTTTTAAAAGCCATCTCATTTCCTGAAATGAAAAACGATCTCTTTTCTCAAACTTGATTTTTGTAAAGCAATACTTGTTTTTTCTCGTTTTGTCGTTTATAATGCAATTCCCTGTTTGCTTTTCGTGACAAGACACATTTCACTTTGTCACGCGCAAAGCGAATACATTGAATAAAAATGAAGGAAAAATTTAGTAAAAATGTACAAATCAACTTGAAAAATTTAGTTTACAAAATAGGCACACTTCTTCTCACTTACATTCTCAGCGTGATGATAATGTCATTCAAATCGATAGTTGTACAGTCCTCATTGCCAAAAGCAATATTTGCCACCGAGATCTCAAGCGTGTTGTGTACTTCATCATGAAAGAGCCGTAACTGGATTCGTCCCTCCGTCTGCAAAATAAATAGGGTATTTTTCATTAAATTTTTTTAAAAAAAGAATGCCTATAGCTGTCTACCCGTCATAATTAATAACGTCATTCATTTTAAGAATATGCTCGAGTGAGAGTTAATGAAAGTCGCAATGCAAAAAAAATCCAATTATTTCATGTTTACGCTACGTGAAATAACCTATTTTGCTTTCTAATTTTCTGCAAAGACTTGGTTGCGGTTGGATGAAAAGTTGATGATGATGAAAGAAGGCGAACGTAAGCAATAATTTCAATGAATGGAAATAGAATCAACTCAACTTTCTCTCTCCATTTTCTTTGTAGGAACAGGAATCTCTCGTCTAGAGTTTCTCTATTATGCAATATGTGTGGGAAACTGGATACAGGGAGGAATGGTAGTAAACGCCATTAATGCTACTGATGTGATTATACTTGGCACATTATCAAGGCTGATACGTTGTGACGGGAATGAGAGAGCACAATAATAGGAAGCAACAGCATCATCAATGTCTTTCTCTCCTTCCGCTTTACTCCACTATAAAAAGCTCATCTGTTGCTTTCACCGCCATTTTCTTCCTCCTTTCTAGTCATACTGCCATAAATGTGCTGTGCCATTAAATGAAAAAGACGAAGTGGTACAGCTGCACAGCTATGCTACAGTCATTTTCTCCCCACTTTCTTTACTCTTCTCAAAATGTTATGCAGTACAAGAGTGTACACCACTTTCTCCTTTCCCTTCCACCCAATAGTCCTTCCGTTCCACGGAATTAATTTACCATAGTCTTGAGCGTTTTCACTCTGGCAAAAGTGCTGTAGACCATTGTACCATTATTCCCGATCTTTTTCGTACTCGTGTGTACCTATATGTACATATGTCACATATGTAATAATATATATTGAGCATTATCTTTTGCCGTTTATACCATGTCATTTGACGAAGTAGTCAAACATTTGCAAAGCAATGGGCTATAATGTAATATGGCAAAACATAAAATACCTTGTACTTTAGTCTCCTTATTGCATTTTATTGCATGTACAAAGAGCAAATATTTCAAAATGCATGAGCTGCATGGCAGTTTCTTGTATGAAATATATCTTATACCGTCCTGTTTGCTCTTTGTAATTCCAATGCCCTTTTCTCTTTCCCAACTTTCTTTTCCAAATTGAAAAAGTGTTTTTTGTCAATGTTTCTCCTTCTTGTCCCTTTCCTTTACCCTTCTCTGGACTGTGCATGTTATACCTTGTAGAACACGGTGTGTTGTGTAAACAATAGGGCTTTCTCCATTCCGAAGTTATGTGTCAGTTGCTGATGTATTTTACGTTAGGGATACAAATACCTACGTTCAGACACTTGAGATAAAAAAACAAAAAAGCCAATGCCAATTGGAATGAATAAAAGTTCATATTATGCCATCTTACAAAAGTGAGCAATCACATTAGAGAAAAGGGAGAAAGCACATTCGAATAGTTGTCTACATTTTTTAAGTTTAGGAGAATGAGGTGAGTGCATGTGTGCATTACCATTTATCGTCACACAGTCGTAGTCATACAACATTCAATTGTGTAAATGAAAAGGCCATTTTATAAAGAAAAAAGCCCTCAGCCTCACATGTTTAAACGTCATTGTAGGCAGTCATCATTACAGTAAATGTGTCCAGGTACATAAATACACACCATAGCTGAGTAATTTTGCTTTTTTTATCATGCCAGGCATTGCACTGTGTAATGCCAACATGATCTGTAAAACGGGATCAAATTGCCTATTTCCCTTTTTCTACAGCAGTGGCGGACTAGACCAGGTGGAGTAAATGTTTTAAGAGGTTTGCTTATCTAAAATTGAATCAAGCTTGAAAAAATTGCCCTTGAAAAATAACGGGGAAAGAGTAGTATTAATGGGTTGATGAATGGATACACTGCTTTAAAAGACCTGTTCTGCTCACAAACTTGGTACTTTTTAAGCTGAGCTGAGTGAAAGTTGATGAAAACTTAAACAAGTCTTTTATGTGATTTTGTTAAGGTGGACGTCTTTTTTTGCCATTAAGAAATAATAGAGTATGCATGACATAATATTCTTTAGAATGCAGTTGGTGTAGAATGCACACGAGAGTATTTTTACCTAACGCTGCTTTCAAGTTTCCTTCAGTTTCTTGTTGAAAAGGAAAACTTTACAAATTAGTGGATTTGAAAAAATGTAAAACTTTGTTGGGCAAGAAGGTATAAGGGTATACATATAGTGTGCAACATGCACTCACTTTTTCGTGTTTTTTCAGCCTGTTATCTGGATGAGTCAGTTGGAAATAAAAGGAAAACTTTACAAATTAGTGGATTTGAAAAAATGTAAAACTTTGTTGGGCAAGAAGGTATAAGGCTATACATAGTGTGCAACATGCACTCACTTTTCGTGTTTTTTCAGCCTGTTATCTGGATGAGTCAGTTGGAAACTTTTCTAATTGAAATCTGACCACGGTTGAGTTGCCAGTGAAAGTAGATATCATACAAAATGGCTTGGCTAAAAATGTCTGTGTAAAGGACACTTTATAACTTTCTCCCATTTAATTTCAGATTATCTCAAATACATCCCTGACACTCCTCAGTGGGCTAAGTGACATTTATTGAGAAAGGGAGGAGGATGGGATGAGTGAATGAGCAACAATCAGAGAAAAGAGTTTTTAGTTGAGTTGAGTAACATCTCCTTTTCTCCCGTCGTTAGATCGGGGATCATTATAAAAGAGTCAAATCTACGTATGCATCATCCCTTATTGACATGCAGTGGAGTGGACAACTTTAATGAGTTTTACATTTCCCTTCAAATATTTCATTTTGAAGTTGTGAATGACCTTTTCTTAGAATTTAAATAAATGACATTGGATTTGTAGACTTACCGGTAGTCTGGGTAGCTGTCTTCCGCGGGATGGGGACGTTGCAAATTGATCTGGACCAGGTCCAGCTGAGAATAATCAAAGGTAATTTGTTAGTGAATGTTTATTTACAAGAAAGACGTAAATGACTTTATGATTCCTTACCTTGGTTGACAGACAATGATTCCGGCTCTGTTGCCACATTCTCAGACTCCCAGTCTTGACACGGTTCGTTTTCAGGTACGATTGAAGCAGCAATGGAGTCACTGAAAAATAAACCAATCAAACTTAATTTTTGTTTGAATCCAGAAGGACATATCATGCAGACAGATTTAATTGTTTGACAAAGTTCCATTTCATTTTAAATGTTATATTTCCATAGTCAGTGGTTTCCCT